>MU204413.1:11766305-11783708 GCA_017309775.1 Paedocypris sp. Pulau Singkep
AGTGAGCCGGGTTCTCCCCAGGGTTTTTCCTCGTTAAAGAGGTTTTTTTTACCTGGCCACTGTTGCGTATGTGCTTGCTCACTGGTCTTTGTCTTTGTCTTGTCATAACCGCAGCCACTTAGTTAACACCAACAATCCAGACGACAAATTGAATAAAAAGCAACATTTCCCTTACATATTTATATGTGCGCTTTGAGACAGTTAAACTGTGAAAAGCGCCTTACAAATACTCATTATTATTATTATTATTATTATTATTATTATTATTATTATTATTATTATTATTATTACCTTCTGTGGACTTCACACTGTCTTTTACTAACAAGTTGACAAGTTTTGATATTTAAGAATGTTTATTTTTGTACTGCTGAGATTTGGCACCTTGTATGGCACCAATAATTATTTATTAATAAAATTAAAATGAATAAAAAATGAATAAAAATGTATTATTCACCAATCAGATTAAGAAAACTGGAATGTAACGCACAAGTGCAATGAAATCTCTATAACACGATGAGTAAGTTTACTTCCAGCAAAGTCTTCTGCTCAGTCGAATAAAAAGTTCAGTGCCAGATCAACGTTGATGAATGGCAATCCAACAAGAAGAAGAATTCCTTCAGAGAAAGAGCAAGCTAACCAGACGACTAGAAACACACTACAAGACAAAACACAAAAGGAAACTTTACAAATGACACAAGAATAAGAGAATTCCTAAAGAATAAAAGGACACAAGAACGTTATTACAGAGCAAGGACAAAAGTCCAGAAAAAGCAACAACAGTCATGGATAACTGCAGAGATGAATGAAGAAGGCCCAAGACAATAAGATTATGAACTGAACGGGAACAGATTAAACAACAGAAAGAATGGACTTTCAAACCAAACATTTGTAGCAGAGCAGGAAGACTCACACGCTGACCTTGACACGGAGCCCAAAAACATGAAAGATGTGGTCGAAGCAGTTCAATTTGAATAATAATAATAATAATAATATGAAAAATATTCCACTAGAACTAATCGAGCATCAGACATCCTAGTTCGATTAAAATCAGTATTGTATAAAAACACCTAAAAAGCACTTTTGAAATACTTCACGACTAATTACTACTTACTTATTACTTACATACTAGCGAATATTTTAGTATGTAATATGGGGGGCGCTAATGAATTTGTCCACAAATATATATATGTATTTAAGTACAATATGGATATGAGTACAGAATGTTTGGACACCACTTCTCATTCAAAGAGCTGTCATGACTATGGGTCTTTACGGGACTATTGGACTATGAGGACTCTTATCCCATGATTAATTACTCAATTCGATTTATTCAAGTAATTATAAAGCATTTTCTAGCTGGCCTTGGCATTTTTCTAGTTTCATAAGCTCTTGTGAAGCAGGGACTATTTATGACTTGCTAAACACGTAGTATTGAGATTTCAAGAATCGAATGTTGCTACACAGAAAACCAGACCATGAAAAAAACGATTACTGTTTTACAAATACAGTACAAATACTAAAGGTACATATGAATTAACTCATAATAATATTGCTAAAGAACATTTTTGGAGTAAAGATGGATGATGGACAACTAAAATGTGCAAAATACTATAAACTGGATCAATACATCAATAATTTCAGACGTTTTAAAATAATACTGATAAACAATGTGAAACTCTAACACGAACACGCTGCTTCGGACAACACATTTTATTACTTATTGCTTATTACATTTAATTTCTGTATTGCATAATTTTTATATAACATATTCACGTATACAAAAAAACCTTCTTCAAGCTGCTTGTGGAGGTGACAACAAATACAAATTAAAATTCTTGAAAGTGCAATGGATGCATAAAGTATTTAGTTATACTTTACAGAAAAAAAAAACGTTTCTGTGTAAATGAGTGAAAAAAACCTTTTAACGTTTTGCATACTTAAAAAAAAAAAAACATACGAATGAAAACAAAACTATTGCTGTTAAATCACATTGATAGTCCTGTGTAACAAAGCCAGTTTTCTGGACAAACTCGCAGCATTGTGGGTGTGGAGCAGCCCAGCGTGTTTGATTAGGAAGACACACAGATCTAAAGGGGAAACACAACCAAATAAACTATATTGCACTGCTGAGATATTCAGAGTCATATAAGGGTCATCTCACTCTATAGCGATGCATTAAGAGCAGAGATAATAGGGCGGGGATGGAATATATGTGTGTGTGCGTGCATGTGTCTGTGTGTGTGTGTGTGTGAAATAAATATTTAATAAAGCAGTAATGTGGTGCCCAACTGCAGCCCAGGGCTCTGCTACACACCACTTACAGCGAGCACAGGCCTTTCATCATTCACACACACACACACACACACACACGCACACACGCACGCACACACATAGCTCTTGCAGCTGCAGTCTGACCTGAAAACCTGTCTGCATGTGCTGCGGCTGTCTCACTGGATTAAGAGCACTCTCACTCCCAATTGAGCACACAATATTCTCCGGCTAGCTGGCTTACTCTCATCTTCTCTCTGCGCGTCGTGCACTTCTCATCCTCCCACAATCTTTTCCCATCCTCACCTCCTGCCCCGTGCGTCTCTCTCTCTCTGATGTCTTGTTTCCTGAGCTCAGCTGAACCCGGAGCGTTCTGAATCAGCAGGTCAGCACAGTGAGGAATCATCACCACGGCCAACAGCAGCCTTCAACAACAAGCACCGGGATTTATCGCACTGCTTGGATTCATTCTGAAAAGGTGTTGAATTCGTTTAGGGTCGGCGAATTCAGTGTTTGTGCGGTTATTCACCCTTTGTAGTGACGGAATCCGGACGCACAGGAATCCAGCCATTTCTCATTCCAAACCATTCTGCACAGTGATTGTTGGAAAAAGAAAAAACGAAGGAAGAAGTAAGGGATCCAAATCCCTACCACTATGCCACAACTACTCACTATGGATGGATGGATGGATGGAAGGGAAAGAAATCAATATTTCCATGAGCAGCATTGTCGCTTTGCTATAGAGCTAGAGCAGGGGTGTCCACACTTTTTCGTTTCGCGATATACTTTTCAAATGACCTAGTCAAAGCGATCTACCGGCTATAAAAACACAAATTATTATGTTGTGTGTGTGTGTATATATATACACATATATATATCATTATTTAATACTTTACTACTTAAATAAATGTATTATTTCATTATTTTGTCCTCAACTGATGTTTGCTGTATATGGTTTGTTCAGTGTCATCTTTTAGTTTTAAACCGCAGTAAACACACACACTTTGGAACAAAATCCTTTTTCAGGTACGAAAAAAGACTTACTTGACCGTTGTCTCCTCACTCATTCTCTCTGTTTATTCTATGTTTTTTTTTAAACTGGACTAGCGCACGACTCGCATCCAACGTTGTGAGTCCAGTTAATAAGCGCACGTGAGCGCTGCTGCTGCATGCCGATGACGGAGCTCCGCCCACACAGCTGACAGAGACGCTCGTTAGAAATTAGAGATCAGCAGAATCGTGTAAAGGCTAGATTAAGTATCGCTTTTTACATGCATGTTTTTAGCCCCTCTCTTGCAAGCATGCTCGAGTTTTTAAACTATTTTTTTTCTCGCTCATTTTTTTGCGATCGTTTTGCGATGTCATGCGATCTACTCACAATGCCTTTGCGATCGACGTAATGGGCACCACTGAGCTAGAGTCTTTCAACAGAGTCCTGCTTCAATGACTATTTGCTCGACATCACAACGACATCACGCTCACCTCGGTCATGGTTCGAAAGACTGTAGCCATAAATGGTTCGAAAGAATTTTCCTGCCATGATCTCTGGACACCATACAGCTCGTGCATTGTCCATATTACTCCACAGATGACGTGGAACAATGCAGTTTCAATCGCATGGTCTAATCAACAAGAATTACCAGTCCGCGTACAGAGAAGAGGTAGAACGTGGGTTTTTGGCGCAAGGCATTCCAGCTAGAGAATGAATAACCAATGAGTAAGCCTACTTCACTTCACGTCAAATACATTTATTATACCTTATTACATCATTACTTATTACAAATACATTTATTTACCGTATTTTCTGGACTATAAGCCGCACCTGTATATAAGCCGCATCCGCTCTATGAAGGATTTTGAATTGTAAATGTACATGTGTGTAACTAAATAGATCCTTTCCTAACCTGCATTTTAACACGGCAGCAACTTTGCTGATTAAAACGGGACAGAAAAAAAGAGAAAAATAAACGGTATCTACCGTATTTATCTTCATTATCAAAAAATCTGCAGAATAGCCGCAGCTTTGTATAAGCCGCATGGTTCAAAACCTGTGAAAAGAGTAGCGGCTTATAGTCCAGAAAATACGTACTTTCTTAATTATTTAAACATCCATTGCCTCTTTCTAATACAGTTTACATCAATTGCTCCTTTTAGGTTTAGGTAAATGTATTTATGGTTTCTTTTTAAGTTTTGTGAGTTGCAATATGTGCAAGCTTCCCATGCGCTCTTCTTGGGACGCCTCGGCTGTCATTGGCTATGCCCCAAATGAAAAGAAGACATGACACACCATGTTCAACTTATCACCATCCCGCATAGTTTGAATCAAATCTGAGTTTAGCTCATTTTGTGAACAGAATTGCAATCCTTTTCCGTTTCCAACTGGCTGTGTTTTGGCGGCGTACTGTAGGTGGCGCTGTCACACCTCACAGTGAGATGGTTTGGTTTCTGACTGGTTTCTGAGGTGTGAGTTTGATGCCGACTCACGCTCATGTGTGTGTCAGTGTGTTTGATGTGTGCGGTGGCATCTTCTGTATAAGGCGACACTGAGGCTCCTGAAGGGTGCCAATAAATGAAATGAAGTATTATTAATGCCCGTTCTGGAGCACTCTTTCTATTTATCTGGGCTTGGGACCAGCATATGGTCACTGTCTTACAACTCCTGCGGCTGGATTATGTTCCAATCTAAATAGAGTTGTCTGAAGTTATTTGAGGCTGTGTTTGGCATCTGTGTCCATCTTTACTAGTTCAATATACATAGATTGAATTTGTTTCTCCTTTTTAGCTTTACGTGAGACCAGAAATTACACTGATTTTCTTTGCTTCTATTTCTCACTCTCTATGTCATATCACTATATTCAGATGTCGTTGTAAATGATGCAACTGTATGGGAAATAATTTAAAATTGTGTTTGGTTTTGTTAGTTTAAAAAATGCCGTCTGTGGTTATTATTTATGTTAGTTGTGATAAGAATGGGGTAGGAGCAAATAAGACGTGGTCTTCTTCCTACTCCTGTTCTTAAGGTGGAATTTGTTCAACATATAAAAAAAAACACTAAAAAGAAAAAAGAACAAATAAAATTGAAATGAAATGAAATGTTCCTTAGGAACTGAGGTGTAAGGCTCACTAATAAACCCCCACAATCACATGATGCTCTAGGTGACTTTCTTCAGGTTTTCACCCGCTCATATAGTGATATAACGAGCTCAGAGATGGTTTGTATGAAGCAGTCATGTCAGGTAAAGCCTTTGCCTTAAGTCGGAAAAAGGGTGCTGATGGTTAAAAAATAGCTCAAACAAAGCACAGGAAAAGACGCTACTGATGTGATTAGTAGTCAAGCCGGTCGAGTATTTGACTGAAAAGAAAGTTGTGGCCTCGAGAACTTCAACCAGATGAGAATAAAACTATTAGTAGTGTCTCTCTCACACACACACACGCGCGCACACACACACACACACACACACACACACGAAAACACGACTGCTGTATAAGCGCAAATGGACAGTGGGCTAAAATTAGGCACGTTTACTTGAGGGCACAACAATGATTGCTAGCTGACTCGTCAAGTATTCAGTAGCTGAAGAGCCAGAACCAAAAAGAGACGAGTCTAAAATCTCAAGATTCTTTAAAGTTGACTCGTAAACTCTCCTTGATGAATAACACAGCGTTTTACTTACAGTAACGGTTTACTTTTAACTTCTTGAGACCCAAGCTCTGAAATTATATTCTTTTTAAAATGTGCTTTGATAGTTGTGCTTTTAGGAGCGCAATAAGTGTAAAAATTAAATTGAACGTCATTTTTTTTTATCATGAATTTTTACATGAATTATTTTACATTTATCAGTCTTTTTACATGACTATACATTAATGCGAATATAAGCCAAATTTCCCCCAAATTAAGCAGCTCAAAAATTTGCTTGATGCTTATAATTGCCGATTTCAAATATGCATGTAAATATAAGCTCTAATTTTTCCACATTTTATGTCAGGAACAATCACAAAAAAACGGAAATACATCGTCTTTTTGCAGCGGTGCGTGTGTTTCGTTTCTTTTTTTGAGTAATGGTTCTTGATGCAGACATGTTAGTCCCAAGTTAGGTTTGTTAAATAAATAAAAAATAGCATTTCTAAAGAGAAAATTTACATCAGTCAGGTGCTTATACTAACTTTATGCAGTGTGCACTTATGAAATATGTCGCCTTTTCTTTCTTTAAATAATGGTTCTGGAGGCAGATGTGCATATATGCTTTTAAAACATATTTACCTGAACAACGTTTCAGAAATAAAATAATTTTGGTGACGCAGCGACGCTTATAAGTGGCTAAACAACACTGAAAGAAAGAAATGTTCTCTGTCTGTCTGTCTTCCACCTACCACAGGCTGCGTCAATGTGGAATACGAACACATATATGAACATAGCAACACTGCTACAGGAGATACAGTACTGCATTAAGAAATAATATTGTTAACCTGACCTTACGTCTGTTTTTCAAGTGAAAGAGTCACACAATCGGTTTGTAAAAAGTATTGTTAAGAGAAGAATTTAGCCAGATTAGTTATTAATTAATTTTTTTTATTATTATTATTGTTAAGCATTTCTTAGGATTTTTATTTTGTGCCTTAAAAATCAGCGGGGTGCTTTATTTGTGTAAATACTGGCATATATATATTCAAACTGAAACCTGTGACAAGTGCACTTTTGGATCAAATGTGCATAATTGACAAGCAAGCTATTGACGACTGTGATAAACGTGCCACGAGCCGGGCCACGGGAAAGTGGTAGAAGCCACACAGATGCAAAAAATGTATTTAGAAAAATATAGCAAAAGAACAAATCTCCTTGAGACGGGAGTAACTGTTAACAAAACTGTAACGTGAGCACATGTTTGCACAGAGCATACAGTACAACCAGCCAACCTAACCTTCAGTCAAAATAGCCTGGCTTTTATAGGCCAGTTTTCCCGCCAAAACTTGATTGGACCAACCCATATTATCTGAGCTGGAGGGGGAACCAGATGATCACAGAAAACTTTGTCAATTACAAAACATCTTTATCATTTAAATAGCAGAAAGGGAAAACAAACTTGAATCTAAAACAATGACAATTAACTTTGAAATACACACAATTAATATGTAATCCATGCATTTGGCTCATGCTAAACACAAACGGAACCACCATCACCCTCTACCCAAAATGGAATCATCCTCAAACCTTTAAAATGGCTGACAGACCAAACTCTCTTTGACCAAACACAAAGGACGTGGCAAGTCTGCTACAAAACTCACATTTTCTAATAAATGGATTTAAACCAAATGTATGTATTTTCTTTCCTGCAACTTTAAAACCTATTGTGATCTGACAAATAAAATGTAGACTGTAACAACTCAACAGAGTGAACATTAACCTGTTGCAGTGAAGACTCTCGACAAATATGTTTTAGTATTTTTGCTTGAACATGAAGTCTGTCAGGCACGCCGTTAAATCAGGGCAAGTAGAGATCAATACAGACGAAAACTAGGACCAGGAACATAATCTTGTCTAAAGATAGAATAAAATGCGGTCTAAAGAGGAATATGAATATGATCAAATGATTCACGCCCATACATTGAAGCACTAGTGCTTGTTTAAACTGAGATTTTGGGATCTTTCCGATGATTTTTCTGATATAAAAATCGTCACTGCACACTTCTTAGATTTACAAATTCACAACCTCAATTTTATTCATGTAAACACTTCCTGTCTGACCAGATAAAGAGTTAAGGGACCATTTTGAAACGGTGCTCAGCGTTTAAAGTTGAAGTGAAACGGTGAAGTGTGTTTTGTTCAAGACAAAAAAATGTATATTTAAAACTACGCCTAAACATGATTAAAAGGAAACATTACCATTTTGGGGGACAGTTTTATGCTATTGGTGGAAAAGAGAAGAGAAAGAGAAAGTGAGGTGATCTGGCCACTAGGGACATACTGAATTGGTGCTCTGCATTGAACCCATCCAAGTGAAAGTGCACACACACACACACAGTAAAGTGAACACACACACACACACAAACCCGGAGCAGTGGGCAGCCTAAGCCGTGGCACCCAGGGGGCATGTGGGGTTCAGTGTCTTGCCCAAAGACACTTAGTTGCAGAACCAGCTGTAGGGGGATTCGAACCTGAAAAATGGGCATTATATTTTAGTAGAACTTACTTACATAATAGGCAGATTTTGTATTCTAAACATTTAAGTACACAAAGTAAGAAATTAGATATTCTTCATTTTTAGTGACCCCGTGACTGGGGTTGATTAAAGTACTAGTTAGATCACATTTTCCCTCAGAACTCTACTTTTAAGAGTAGTGGGAGTTACACTTTATTTTAAGGTTTGAGTTTGTACCGAACTAATGAGTGTGTCAGATCGATAGAAGATCCCCTGTGGAAGAGAAGAAACTCAGTCTGTTCAGAAATAGGGTGATTAATTTCTCTACACAAATGATTAAAAACTTAAACAACAGAGGGTAAACGATTAAAACGATTAACCCCCACGGGGTGGGTCCTTTAAGTTCAAGTTCATCAGTTACAACTGTCTCAAAGCCGCTGTGTGAAAATGTAAAAAAGAGTGCTGTTAAAGTTAACACGTTAACGCACGTGATTCATTTTAAGTGCTTAATCGCGTCAATTATTTTTAACGGCATTAATGAATAGATATGAATGATTAATGATTAATGATAGATTAATGAATAGATCGGCATTAATGAATATTCGAGAGAGTCTCGCCCAGGGCGCCAGTCAACGTAGAACCGCCACTGGTGACACTGACCTACTTTTCCCTCTCAGCGAGCAACACAGACACAGTTCCTTTTCAACTGCAAATAACCTGCTCTGTTCACAAAGCCGAAGCTTTAGATTAATACGAATTACATAAACAGACAACTACAATTAACAAGTTAAAAAATAGTAATCGTTTGACATCACTAGTAGAAAAAAGAATATTGTTGCGTTTATTCCATTGTTTGTGGTTGTTGTGCCAGTCTCTGACATTCTAACAATGCACCGCGTGACACTGGTGTCACGCTTTGTTCAATGATTTTTTAAATGGGTTTTCAAAAAAAACATTTTTCACTTTTTTTTTCACCGTTTACTTTTAGATGTAATTTGATGCTGGAACACCAGGTGGCGCCAATTTACTGCTTAATTGGGCTTCCAGAGCGGTTTGTATTGTCCAATGTCCAAAAAATTGGGATCAATACCAATTGTTCCCAAATATCAAAAATCTTATCTAACATTGTCAGATAAACATGTCAATGTTTTGATTTTTGTTTTCATCCTATTAATTTTTATTGCATTATTTTAAAACTTTTTTTTTTCATATTTATAAATTTTTTTAATTTTTTTTTTTTCATTTTTCTTAGTTTGATGCCAAATATTACGTTCGTTTGAAAAAAAAAAATAGTTTTAAGCGCTCTTTCTGGTACCGTGCATTATTGATTGAGTGAGCGAGTAAAATGATTGAATGACTACATGCAGATGCCTTTACGGTCTGGGTGAGGATCGTTTTCAGACACACATTCTGCAAGGACAGTTTCAGTCTTACCCCTTCCTGAAGGCAACTCATTAACACAAGAACGCCCCACAATCCTCTTGGGCAGTCTTTCTTCTCTTCTTGCAGGTGCTTTAGAGTTGACAAGCTAAGGTAGAGAAATGAGGTAGTAACTTTACAGTCGTTTAAAAGCGAACGGTTAAAAGTCAAATGCAGTCAATAGTGAGGTGGAATAAACAGAGCTGTGTGCAGGTAAATAAGACGACACTCACTGGAACAGGTGGGCAGAGGTAACAGCAGTAGTCTATGATGTATTACACAGTGAAGACTAAATGTCACGTCCATCTAATAATTCACTTTTTAAACTGCAGATAATCAACACCAAACGCAAAACCAGAACCAACCACTGGTGGTGGAGTCGCTGTCGATGAAAAAGGTCGGCAATTATAAATGACAAAACACATCACAGAGATTGAAAAACGGTCTTTAAACATCTACGGAAAAGCTAAATTGGAAAAATGTCACCCCCCAGTGGCTACTGATTTATTTTCCCAGAACACCAAATTCTAGCTTCTGATTTAGTCTCAACATGATGTCAGTGATTTCAGAAAACACTTAGAACAAGTGCAGAGACAGAGAAAAAAAAGGAAGGACATATAATCTGTGAATTTGTTTGTCAAAACTACACATGGCAAAAAATCCACGTGACAAAATATGAAAATGAAAAAAACTAAATGAGTAAATCAAAATTTAATCAAGTAACATTTTGAAAATTAATTAAATTAATATTTTACAAAAAAGTCTCTATTTAGTTGAAAATTTCTTTAAAATTATCTTAGAATTAAGAAAGATTAATATGCTTGCTTGAAGAAAATAGGTCTTGCTTTAAGTTGTCTTACACAAGTACATTTTTTTTCAGCCCATAGATAATTTTACTTGATTTAAATTTGTACTCTTTTTGTTTTACATTTTCTTATCTTTTCATGTGGATTTTTGCCGGACTGGGCAAGAAGGATTACTGAAGACTGATGCAGATGTTCTCTCTTCTTCTCCGCTTCTACGCTGCGGTGTGCTGAGGTGTCATCAATAAGAAAATTCAAGTTTTATTTTTCACATACACGTTATACATGGTGCAACATGCAACGAAATGCATTTTACAATCGTCCAGCATTTAAACATGGGAGGGTGGGGTGGGGTGGGGTGCGTGCCAGAAGAGATACAATAATGTATAATTATTAACAATTAAAAAAATGTATATATATTAACAATAATTTGTATCCTTAAATATTAAGATAAAAAGGATAAAAACATGGAAAAACTATAAAGATAAAAAGAAAAAAAGATGCAAAATAAAAAAAAAGTGACTCAAGTGATCCAGCTAAAGTGAAGATTCGTTCTTTCTTTCTTTCTCTCCCACTCGCCCCCGCAACGGAGCGTGCGTCTGAATCCGAACGTCGCGTCAAACAAACGTTTACAAACAAGTTTGATACAAATAAAAAAAAAAAAAAGCAGAAACAGCCCTGTGCCCGCCCCATTTACAGTTCTCTATCCTAGTGTGGCTGCTCTTAAAGACACAGTACACACACATCTGAGCTGCTTGAGGTTGCGAGTGTGATCTATTAGTTTAGTCTGTTACAGCGCTTTGGTCACATTATAGCAATGTCTCCAATGTCTCATTAAAAGTTGGAACGAAACAAACGTGTTATACTGCATTCAAGTGTTTATATACATGTATAAATATTTTACTAATGAATGTGTGACAGTATCCAAGCGCAAAATCCATATCGTGGCTGTTGTGTATATTAAGCTTTCAATGCATTTATAATGATTTAATTAATTGATTTCTTATCATTTTCTATCTTATTTTCTGTATGTATATGCATTGTCTGTGTGTGTGTGCGTAGTCTTAGAAGAATCACAGGACTCTCTCTCTCATGCTTTTTATCTAGTGTGAAAGAATGTGTTTGGTGAAGAAGCCAGATATGTGTGTGTGTGTGTGTGTGTGTGTGTGTGTGTGTGTGTGTGTATCATTTCTAACTTTCAGTTTAAATGTGTAAGTCCATTGTCCGAATGTGAGGAAACCTTGACGGTTGCTATGTGACGGCGAAGGGAGGAACCGTTTTATCTGTGACGTGTCGCGCTGTGATTCGCTGCTGAACTTTGCTATTTTCTAAATAATAAACGGGAGTCTGGGAAAATTTGAGTGAGTTAGAAAAGAGTTAGAAGGAACGTCAGAAGGTAGAGAAACGTAGAAAAAGATTTGAGCACTTCCCAGACTCAGTTGATTTCACAAACCCTGTGTTGAAGTCTTTTATTTCATTAGAGAAATTTCAGGAAGGCTAAGATCCATCTTTAGAGCGTGGGGACATTTGAGAAGGCCGCTCGCACTAGAAAGGGTCTGTGAAAAAAAACAACAACTCAATAGCGGTTTTCACATTTACCGCCCACTTCTAACACACAGTAAAATAAACACAGGCATGTGACATGTGACTGATGCGTCTCTTGCACAAAGACAGTAGTTGATGAACCATCAGGTCCTGGAACGCCGGGTCCAAGAATTTTACAGATTTTGTATTCTTCCCCAAGAACCAGCATGCAGAAGTCCTAGGAAAGTCCCAAGATGTCTTACATTCCCCAGGAATGCCTTAGGTGAGTGACATCAAATATCTTCTGGTCTTGTTCTAGTGTCAGAAAAAATGGAACAATAGTTTGATAGATGAGATTTATTATACTAGGGTGAGCAAGCGTCCTCTTTTCCCCAGTCAAGTTCTCTTTTTACCTAGTGTCCGGGGCGTTCGGACAAGTTTTATACATTCACGAAAAGGTCCGGGATTCAGGCTTCTTCAAAGGACCATTACACGTTCGCCAACCGTGCTTATTTGAGAATAAAATGTCTCGTTTTGAAACAATACCGGACGGCTATTTTCCGGTATTTTGTTATATATTTATTTTTAAAGCAGCATCTCATGCGAATCATCTCACGCGCTTTTTATGAAGACGTCACCTTTTCAACTTTTAATTGGGTAATATGCAATGTCCTTGTTAGTTTGATTGGTCTTTGTAACTCTCCGTGAGGAGGGCGGGGCTTAGAGAGAGAGAGAGAATTCAAACGGCTGATGCTTCTACAAGTTAAACCCTTAATGTTTTAGAGCTTGTTTGTTAGTCAGACAAATAAATATTAAATTATTACCTGAAACGTTATAGTTAATGTATTAATAAACAACGTAATGCCGTTGTAAGGAAAATTAGCTAATAAATTTGAAGCTTTCTATATTATAGCCACTAGTATTGCTCACTAATAGATAGATATTGCAGTTATTATATATATATATATATATACACACATTTATTGTTGAAGCTGGATTTTATAACAGAAGAGCTGATTTGTAGAACACCAATTCATACTAATAATTAACCAAATTATTTATTAGAAAAGAGTCTAAGACTATTATTTTGTTACAGATTAAATTTTTTTATTACAGAAGCTAGCATTTGCATTTTTTTTGCATTTGTCACCATATGCATTTGAAGCACATGACCTTCGAGAATCCTGTCTCTGTCTCGATGCCGCACTGCTTGTCCTCTTTTTTGGAAATCAAAATATGGTCACCCTAATTATACAAATAAACCAATTAACAGATCTTAATAAAGTATACATGTGATTTAGTCAATATAGAGGGCGTTTTGATTTAACTAAAAGTAGTCATGTTTAAATATACCTGGATATTTGGATAGAGATGTCCTCCGCTTTCTCGGCTAAGAGCTGTGCCTCTGAAAAGGCTTGTTTCCAGAAGGGGTGAGATAGCAGTGCTTTCCAACTTAACCTAAAGGAGAGACACAACATCATGACATTTAAGTCAGATTTATTTAAAAAAAAAAAAAAAAAAAAGGGAGAGTGAGAGAAAAAGTTATTAATAAATAAGTTATACATAATTTGACCTGTATCATGTTCACACCATATGTGTTTATTTTTAATGTTTTAAATGTGCTTATTTACCTCATACCTCGTAACATACATTTAATTATAAAAGTATAATTGTATGTTTAATTGTATGTTAATTAATCTTGTTTAATTGTCCTATAAGACAAATCGCTTCAATTGCTCCTTGTTACAAATCGCTTCAATTGCTCCTTGTTACGGGTTTCTGTAAATGTGTTTTTGCTTTATTTAAAAGTTTAAAAAGTGTTACAAATTGCGAGAGACACAAAGAAGCTTCTCATTGGCCCTTCCAAGAAACATTGGCTCTCATTGGCTACACCCAGAACTCATCTCTCTCTCTCTCTCTCTCTCTCTCTCTCTCTCTCTCTCTCACTCTCTCTCTCTCTCTCTCTCTCAGCCCCAGAGCAAATCAAGAGTTCAGTTTCCTTTAAATTATTGTCACCTTAATATTAGTGTAATTATTTGACTGCAGTGACGTCAGTGTGCATTGTATGTAATTTTTTTCGTTATGTAACTGTTTTTCTGGCAGCGTAATGTTTGTCAATTCTCCAAAATGTTTGATGAAAAAGCAAAACTCACCCTTTATAGTTTTGTGTGTCTGAACTAATGCAGTCTCTAGTCTTCATGAATTAGTGCGTTTCTAAAATAAGCGCCTCTACAAAGAAATGATATTAACAACGCTTTCTCGTGACGTGCAGAAACACTCATCCATACTCAGAGACATACAGCTATTGTGTGACTTTATGACCAACAAGTTAAAAACTATAGCGCCACCATCTGTAGTTAATATACATTGCGTCCATGTCCTCTCCCACTACACGCACAAACTTTGATACAATTATAAACTTGTATAATTTCGCTTTTAGAGTACACATTTGGTTTTTTAGAGGTACAGAAATAAAGGAAATACTTTTAAAAAGGATTTTATTTAAAGAACAAGTGTCAAGGAATACAGACTTGCTTTGGAAACAAGGGTTGATTAATGAGATTATATTAGACAGTTGATGAGATTATATTACACTAAAGTCTAAAAACATTTTCTTGGGATTATTTTCAAGGGACTTACCTCTTAGCAGTGTCTTTCTGAAGTAAACCCGAGACCAGGTCCTCAAATTCTACACTGGGTTGTGTGAAGCAAAGCTCTGTCAAATACAAACATGCCAATAAATACTTTGTTAGTTTTAGCTACAAATAAACATTTTTAAAATACTCTAAAAGTAAAGTGCTGCCAAACCTTTTTGTCTCATTGATGGTGGATCAACTAAACAGGTAGAAACCTCAGAGGCAAAAGGTGGTTTTCCTAAAAGACAATCACACTCCAAAAGTACAATATTTGACTATGTCTAGCAAGTATTGTATGTAAAGTGAAACCGAAAGTTCTGACTTATTAAGATGTGTGGTGAAAATCTGTTATTAAAGCCTATCCAAAGCAAGATATGAACACTGTATATGCATGTCAGTACATCCACAAGTATAATGTTTAAAAGAACATCTAGAACATCTACAGTGCTTTCTTTATGGTATTGGATGTTTCTTTTTATATGAAAAAAAATCTATATTTGCTTTTTTTGTTTTAAAATGTTAGACACCTTTTAAAAATTAGACTTGACTAATTCTTATTATTAATTTTTCCTCGTCTATACTTTGAACAAAGAACGTTCTACATCTTAGAAATGAAAAAAAGAAAATTTTCTTTCTCAAATTCAGAAGCATTTCTTCCTCAGTTCTCATCGCTTCTTGCATCACAAGCAACATGGCGGTTGGTCCATAAAAATCATAATCATAAAAAACTCAACTTACAAGGTTTAGGACGAACAGAGATCAAATGTAAGTGAACGGTGACGTGTGTGTGTGTGTGTGTGTGTGTGTGTGTGTGTGTGTGTGACCTGTGAACATCTCATGTAAGAAGCAGCCCAGTGTCCACATGTTGCTGCAGATAGTCGTTTCTCCTCCTTTCAGCACCTCAGGAGCACAGTACACAGAAGGCCTGGACCAAGAGCCTCCAACTGAGAAGACGTTTTTTTGTAATTAAGAGGAACAAAATTACAGATACGTATACAGAAAAGCCATTCCCAGAAACACAGACCTTTCCCACATTCATTCATGGAATTAATCCAAAGCTAGCAATCTTAAAACTACAGTTATTATTACGGTAAAATGCATTCCTTGGGGAATAAATTAAACAAATTTAATTTGTTTAAAAATTAAACAAAATTATTAGAACCTGGAATGAAAGCACGATTATTACAAACAAACCGAAAATCATCTGGGTCTGTTTATTCAAAAGAAATGCACTTCAGTAAACCAAAATAATCTACAGTTTCGGTAAAAAAGACATTTGGCCGTGCACATTAGAAATTAAGTTATAGGCTTCTTTCAACGACAACATTGACAATATTTGAATTTTAATTACCATATATGCGCATCGAAAACCTGGGAGCGCAACATATTATTAGTTACTTATTAGTATCTCCACCAGTCCCACCACCTTCATCACGTGACCAATATTCAAACCTTGCTTTATGTCTGTTACAGCCGCCTTGTTGAGGCAAAATTTGAGGTGAGATGAGAAAAATGTGCCAAAAATCGCAATCGTTCAGATGTGAAATCTGTGAAAGCGAGGGAAAACGCACATGATTGCGCGGCGCGGCGTCTGTCCCCTGGTTAGTGCCCAGAGACGGGAAGACACGCCCACCAGCTTCGCTTTTACAACGCTAAACATAAGGCATTTATCAAAGATCTGTGATGTTAAGAATGAACGCACTGGTTCTACAACTAAGTGTCCTTGGGCAAGACACTGAACCCCCACATTTTTGAGTTTGTTTCGGATGAGTCAAATACAGAAAACACATTTCATTACATGGTGTGTAATATATGTATGTGACAAACACAATTTGAATGAATTTGAACATAGTAAGAGGGACCATAGCACCCCCTACTGGGGATTTAGAAATGATATTGCATAAACCTTTTACTTTTATCTATTATTAAGAGTCACTAGTTATGCTTGTTAAAAGACGTCAAAGGAGGTTAGAATATTAGGTTTCTGGAAAGTCAGAACACCAAGAAAGTTAGTTCATGTTCGCCTAATAAATGTTTTACTTTGTGGACAGTAATGCACGGTACCAGAAAGAGCGCTTAAAACAATTTTTTTTTCAAACGAACATAATATAAAAGTATAATGCCATCAAACTAAGAAAAATGAAAAAAAAAAAAAAAATTTTTTAAATTTTAAATATGAAAAAAAAAATGTTTTAAAATAATGCAATAAAAATTAATAGAATGAAAACAAAAATCAAAACATTGACATGTTTCCGGGCATATTCAAGAATACCACCAGACACAACTTTCTATGGAAAAAAAAAAAAATTTTCGGGTAAAAATATTGCCCCGCCCCCGGTAGATAAGATTTTTGATATCTGGGAAAAAATGGTATTGATCCCAAATTTTTGGACATTGGACAATACAAACTGCTCTGGAAGCCTAATTAAGCAGTAAATTGGCGCCACCTGGTGTTCCAGCATCAAATTACATCTAAAAGTCAAAGTTGGGGAACGTCATACGTTAGAACGTTCAATCTGACGCTGCCAGTCAAAAGTAACCAAGATGGCGGACACATGAAGTCTGGACGCACTTGTGGAGATTTGTAAGTAAAAGTTTTTAATTTGCTTTTTATTT
>MU204413.1:11787874-11803546 GCA_017309775.1 Paedocypris sp. Pulau Singkep
TTTTGATATCTGGGAAAAAATGGTATTGATCCCAAATTTTTGGACATTGGACAATACAAACTGCTCTGGAAGCCTAATTAAGCAGTAAATTGGCGCCACCTGGTGTTCCAGCATCAAATTACATCTAAAAGTCAAAGTTGGGGAAAAAATTTTGAAAAATATTTTTTTTGAAAATCTATTAAAAAAGCATTAAACATAGCGTGACACTGGTGTCACGGGACGCATTGAACTCGTTTGGTGAATACAAACACTGTTTGAACTTTTCTCTGAAGTTGGTTTTTCCAGACTCAGCTTTTGCACCAGCAGAAACCAGGTTCAGCTTCAGGTAAAGAAAGGTACTCGCTATTCAGTCCAAAAGGAAAAAGAAGCTCATTATGACTCAGATAATGTGATTAGCAGCGGCTTGAACAGGAAGTGGGAGAGTTTTTCGTGTTTTCTTGATCACTGGTCATTGCCATAGATCTTGACTTAATTCAAGTATATCCCATGTTTTAATGTGTTTTTCATGCACTAGGGTCTGCAACTTAAAAAAAAAAACCCCAGCAATCCAGCTTAAGTGTGCGCATGTTTACTGACCTTTATCTGTGTCATGCGGAGAGATCAGGTTCTTTTGGCTGCTTTCAACATCCTCTGTCATCATTAGAGAAAAGAACTCTTCCAGATCTTCTCCTTCTGCTTTGGCCAGGCAAAAATCTGAGTACTTTAAAGTTCCTGGTCCGTCTACCAAAACCTACATAAAAACAGACACTTTCAGTCATGTAATATTAAGTTTAACTATGCTGCCTAAATACCTTTGCAGGAGTGAGATCTGAGAAGACGATGCCAGAATCATGGATGTATTTAAGCCCTTTTATGAGGTCAACGGAGAACTTGCGCACTACTTCTTCAGGCAAGCGCTCTTCTTGAGTGATCAGCGCTGCAAGAGATCCACCTAAAAAGCAAAAGGCTTCAGATGTAAAAAAAAAAAGAGCAGAAAATGCTTTCATCACACTGGGTCTGAAGTGTGTGTGTGTGTGTGTGTGTGTGTGTGTGTGTGTGTGTGTGTGTGTGTGTGTGTGTGTGTGTGTGTGTGTGTGATGGATCACCTGTGCACATCTCCATGATCATCCACAAGTGATTGCTAGTCTCATACCATTCAAAGAAAGAAACCACATTGTCATGTTTGAGGTTATGGGCTAGTCTCACCTGTGGATAGAAAATAGGAAGGATAGGTAAGAAAGTAAGAAAACTGGAATTTTGAAAAAAAATAAATAAAGAAAATAATAATAATAAATACAATGAATGAATGCATATATATATATAACAAAATAAATAAATAATGTCAACACATCTACCTACATGGTTTGTTATTTCAGCTCGTTTGGATTTGTCACTGCAGATGATGGCCACGAACTGTAAACTGCCTTTTCTTCTCCCTTTATACACAACTGACCTCTTACCTCTTCCAATCTCGTCATATAAAATAAAATTCTCCATCTTTGTTAAAATAATGTTATTAGATATGCAAATTCATCTACGCGGATTTGTGACGCTCCAAAACATCAAAAGCCAAGACTTACATGAGCTTTGAAGTCGCTCAAGGGATGTTCGAAACACAATTAAACACTTTATAAACGGATGAAATTGTCTTTTTAAACGAGGAATATCGCTCCTCTTGATAACTTATCACACGGGTTTCGAACGGACGCACATTGAGACGAGACTGACTGTCGTGAAGGGGGGAGTGTAGATTGTTTTTTACCAGTTTGTAGATATTACTAACAAAAATGATGTCAACACGTTTACATTAATATACGTTTGAACTGATTTTAAATTAAATCAAGCAAAATGCACATTTAAACATGTTTAGTTGTTGTTCGTTTGTGAGGTGAGGTGAGGCACCCCTACAATTGG
The DNA here is from genome assembly GCA_017309775.1 of Paedocypris sp. Pulau Singkep. NCBI lineage: Eukaryota > Metazoa > Chordata > Actinopteri > Cypriniformes > Paedocypris > Paedocypris sp. Pulau Singkep. The sequence continues at coordinate 11,789,768 of MU204413.1, forward strand.
AATCGTCCCGTTGCTAGGATACCGAGGAAGATACATTGTGTAGTTCATGAATGAGCATGCGTGCTAGTCAAAACCGGACAAGTTTTAAACTTGTTGCTGACGTTGTGTGTCATTGTTTTGAATGTTTCGAGTTTCCAACAATCACGACTTAATATTAATATATATAACAATTATTATAAGGAAAACAGCATTGCAGTTTGTGCTATTTGGTGCGAATGTGAACGAGCTACCGGGCGAATGACGGTCTGTGGGGAGGGGAAAGTCGTCTAGTGTGTGTGTGTGCGTGTGTGTGTGTGTGTGTGTGTGTGCGTGCGTGCGTGTGTGTGTGTGCGTGTGTGTGCGTGCGTGCGTGCGCGTGTGAGGCTAAAATGGCTGTTGAAATTCAGAGCAGCGTGAAGTCGTAGTTTCACTTTGCTGCCTAAAGTTCCGTTTAAGTCGACATTATATTGTCAGACTTTGGAAACTAACAGCACTACTAATCTGGTTAGGGTTCTACTTAACACACGGGTCCATTAAAGGAGGAGAAACAGACGCTTTCTTTGTGGGAATGAAGTGTAATGTTTTTCCACTTCGTGAAAATCTTGGAGGAGTATCATCTCAATTTCTCACCGGTCGAGCTGTATCGTGTGGTAAGCTTAATGTTTATGTGTCGTTTGATCGTCAAGTTGTTTGACTATTATATCTCCGATTACAACTGATCGGGTTTGTTATGACGTTCGTCAGTCTCTAATCAGTGGCGCAGGGAATTGTTTTGTGATTTCTGTGGCCATTTGGCGATGATTTTCAGAAATATTTTATGGCATATTTTTGTCAACATTTTACAAGTGTTGGAACTCTTACTTTCCAACGTTTTAACCCACAACAACCAGATTCATTCCAATAACAAGCATCAACCATTTGCTATAAAGACATTTTTAGGATTTAGGGTTTTAGGAGAAACTTGGCTGTTTTCCATCAGCAGAAACGGATACTTAAAATTTCAATTTTTGAACCTTTGTGGGCAGTTGAACAAGTGTTGCAGATTCGATTCCCAGTCTGGTAGGTTCCACAACTGAAATGTCACCGAGCACCATCTGCTTTTTAGTGACAAAATAAAATGAAGACACTTTTTTACGTCTCTACCCTGTGTTTGCTTCAATAAGATGATTCAACAAATATATGTGGTGATATGCAAAATTAAACTGACTTTGTTTGTATCATGCACACGTAGAGTGTATTTTATATAAGTCTGGGTTTGTGCTGTAAAAACAAAAACACACGGAAGAGCGTGTGTAGCGTGTGGTCATTTGGCAGGCACTTTTATCCAAAGAAATGTACTAAATGAAGGGCATTAGAAGGGATTTGTCATAAAACGAAATAGTAAATACTTTATTATACAAGGCTATATATATCAAGAACTACTCTAGACACATGAGATAGAGAGAAAGTGAGAGTAGAATTCACAATCTATCGACCGTATTTGTCTGCTCTTCTTCAAATTTCTACCACCTCTCGGTCTCTATAATATCTTGATCTAACTGCACGATCCACCTCACTATTCTCCTTTGCCCATCACAGCCTCATCGGGAGCAGAACTTTCATCCACTCTGACCGTCTGCTCTTAGACAATGACAAAATATTTTAATGAATGATAAAACATTGACAGTAAATGTAATAAAAACATGTTACATAGCAGCTTTGCGCTGGAAAAAATTGTCTCTATCTGGCAACACAGGGAAGAGGCGTTGGAAGCAAGATATCTGAAACCAACGATTGTTTTTGATGTTTTTGTTTATATTACGTGCGTAAAGAGTTTTTTTTAATATGCCTGGAGTCATATTTTACATTCTTGGACTCGCATCTCCCTGCACTCTAGTGGTAAGACAAAGATATATATCTAAAAAGCAGGGATTATACAAGTTATAGCCTTGTGTTACAGAGAAATATTAACAATACTGTAGGCCTGCATACAGGTTAAACTGTGAATTATATTTCTGGGTTTTATATTTATATTAAGGGTTGGCGTTTCAAGCAAAAAAGACCCTAACATTGTTGCAGTTTTTCTTAGAGCGTTGATGCTTTAAGTATTGTACCGAAGTTCAAATTTCTAGGATTGTGACAAGACTAGTAATTCTTTTAAGGTTTAGCATACGATAATCCTAATTGGTATTCACCTAGTGTAAAATTAATATGTTTGAAATCAACTTAATCCAGAAAAGGGGTTTTTGCGATCTAAAAAAAACACAGTTTCTGTTCGCAATCTACTTATTAAATGACCCAGTCAAAGCATCTACCGGCTATAAAAACACAAATGTTTTGTACAACTGTAGATGTTTGCTGAGTGTCATCTTCTGGTTTGAAACCGCAGTAAACACACACTTCAGAATAAAATGCAAAACGAAAGAGTTGATAGCAGTCTTACTTGACCGTTGTGTTTCCTCACTCATTCTCCCTCTTGGTTTTTTTGTTTGTTTTTTTGACTCGACTAGCACCTGACTCCCCATGCGCGCACCCGCACCTACACACACACACACACACACACACACACAAGCTGTCAGAATAGCATAAATGCTGGATTAAGATCGCGCAGGGGGTAGAATCGCTTTTTACGTGGTCCAGCTTTTTCACTCATTTTTATCTCCTTTCTTACTCGCAAGCTTTGCTAGAGTTTTAAAACTTTTTTCGACATTTGTTTTTTCAGTGCGATGCGATCTACTGACAATGCCTTTGCAGTCGATCAGTCGATTGCGATCGACGTATTGGGCACCCCTGGCCTAGATTAAGATATTATTTTCCTTCTAATAGTTTATACCACTTAAGACACCAGAACTCAAAAAGACAGTAAAAAATTTCTGCATCCAATCATTTAAAGATTTCATTCCCCAAAACAGCCAGAAACTGATAATTGCATTATGAGTGAGTATTAGGTGTAGCTCAGATTGATTCATTCTGCATTAGAAACCTTTTTTATACATTTGTGGGGAAAATAAAGAATCTTTTGCCTTTCTGACTGTTTCTGTCATGAACCTGGTTCCGTCAAGGTAAATCCACGCAACAATGCGGGACAAAATATTTTGAAGTTCAAGTTCAGTGCATTTGTTAAGCGCTTTTTACAGTTACGCGGATTCACTGTATCGCGGATTTTTTTTCTTTATTACATATATTCGCGGATTCATTTTTTCCCGACTGTATCTCGGCGGACGTATCTACCGCGATAAACGAGGGATCACTGTACTGTATAGATATTGTGAACCTAAATTGTTTGTGTTTTCTAATTCTTCCAGATTTGTCATGATGGTCTGGAATGGCTGAGCAACAGCTGACCCTGAACATCCTATGGCTCCTGGCGTGCTCCTCTGAAAGGCAGTCAAGCTGGACACCGCAAGGACACCCCTGACTGGCACAGCCTCGCCCTCGCTTCAGCCACTCCCCTCCGCTCATCACGGCCACGAGGAGGAGTTCACAACTCAAGTCACTTCTAATGCAGGATCGCGGCTTTGCAGAGATGCTGGAACTATCACAGGTAAGAGGTTGTTTAAACACACTTGGTTCTTTCGTTCATCTTGAAATTGTTTTGGTTTTTAGTCGATAATCTTCATTGAAACTCGTACCTGTTATTGAGTTCAGGAAAGCAAAAAAAAAATTAATTGCGTTAACTCTGTAAGTATGTAAGTTATCTCGTTAATAATAATAATAATAATAATAATAATAATAATGAGTATTTGTAGGGCGCTTTTCACAGTTTTAATTGTCTCAAAGCGCAGTAAGTTAAGTATGTTGCGTCATACTTAATTGCGTTTAACTCTGTAACTACTCCTCCGTTTGCGGTAATGTAGGAGTTGTGTATATTCATGGTCCCCAACCTCCGGTCCGCGGCACCCTCTACAGGTTACACCAAGTATAATTTCAATACATTACACGTAGCTTGTCATCTGTGAGTCGAACCTATGAAAAATCTTGTTGTATTAATTTTTAAGTGCAAAGAGATCTGACGCTTTAGCTGTTAATGTCTGTAAATGTTAGGTTCAATAAAACACCACGTTTTAGTGGTCACTTTCTCTAAATGACGTATTTAAGTATATCAGGGGTAGACAATAAGAGACATTTTTGAAGTTCACTGGCCCGACTAACAAAACCACTGGCCCAGGTCGACCCATCGTGCACTGGTCCCAACACCATTTTAAAAATTGTATACTGTTAATTAGATGATTCTATCTAAAGCAAATTAGATGTCATTTAAAATTCGTCAAGATTAGTAAAAATTGTACAGTTTTTCCAGAGAATCGAACCAATGATCTGGTGTTTCCGTCACCAGATGGAAAACTATTCGGCCTATTCTTGAGAAGCGAGCACTATTTAAGAGTTTTTGGCAGCTTTGTCAGAGTTCCCCTGCATTGTCTGGTTTGCTTTGTTCAGAATTAATCAGTCTGTAACAATTATAGTAATAATAAAAGAACATTTACCGCCCAAGTGCCAATAATGAAATATGTTACAAATAAAACGAGCAAAGAGCAGCGTCACAGTAGTGACTTCATCAAAGTGTTTTTACTCACTCCTACCGCAGTGATCAAGACGCCAAAAATCTTTGATCTTACATAATTGGAATAAAAACATTTTTTTTTATGCAACAACATCAAATGGAAATACAAAAACATATTTAAATTTAAATTTTCAATGAACATTTAATTTAAACTGATAAAAGTATCCTGACATTCTTGGAGTTAAAGACCATGAAAAATTACATTTTTCTAAGACGTCTAAGACGTTTAAAAACTTGGAGAAAAGTTTAGGAGCTTGTGTGATGAGGCTGCGTGTTAGGCTGTGAGCCTGCGTCAGATATGTTCTTTGGGTAATATTCACGATAGTAGTTTGGCCATTATACTGAAAGGCGTAAAGAAAGTCGCGTTAGCATTAAACATAAATGCGTCGTGATTTAACAAACCTTCCTTTTAAGAGATTATCGGTAAAACAAGCACTTGCCGTCTTTTTTCCCCCGCGCTGCTTTATTTAATCTTGGCAGGTCGCGCGCGTATACGCTATAGTCGCGAGGGTGGCGAACAAGGCGGAGGAGGCGGAGCTCTCGTAACGCCCGTGCTAGTGTTGGTTAGCGAGCGAGACGACTTAACAGAAATCAAAAATAGAACCACGAGTAAATAATGAGAATTTTTTTTGTTATTGGCGCGAGCTACTGATGAAATGACTAAAATCTTTAAAAATTACAACTTTCATTATGCTTGAACAGTCAATTCTGCTGATAGAAAAATTGTGAAATGAATAGAAAATAGTTTTTTATTGATAACAGTTTTTTTTTGTCTGGCTCAAAAAACCCTAATTACATAACTAACACAAAAATAAAACAAAAGAGGATAGAAAACACCAGATTCGTTGGAAAGAGACTTTTTGGAAAGTGGCGTTTTCAACCTTTTCAACCTTTTGTTTTGCTGTGAAAGATCTCAATGTCACTGGTGTTTCATTGGCAACTGACATGATTGTAATGACAATTGGCATGTGCTTTAAGCGGCATTTGCTGAAAAATGCGAATCTATACTGCCATCGTGTGGATGTTCAGTTGTAATGCCAGAAACTGTCGTGCTCTATGAAAGCTCAGCACTTCTTTAATTACTACACGACAATTACAAATTTTACTTTTGCGTGTTTTTTTCAAGCATATACTAGATAGGGTAGTGTCAAAAGATCCAAGAAATGCATCGATACATATTGAGGAGTATTTATTTATTTATAGTGTGTATGCATTGTTTATGTTCCTGTATATATTTTTATTTACTTGTGTTTGCATGTATGCAGTTCATTTACTTATATATATATATATGTGTGTGTGTGTGTGTGTGTGTGTGTGTGTGTATAAATGATTAAAAACAATGCAAACAGACTGTACTTGGCTTTGAGTTGTTTGCTAACATTCTTGAAGGCTTTTTATGTCGTATTTTTAAACGATGTCAATTGTTCCAGCTACTGGAATGTCAACGTTAGCATTGTTTTGTAGGCAAGTTTGCGGGCCAGAATATATTGTCCCGGTGCGTGTGTGGAGGTTGCCATGGCGAAGCAATCTGATATGTTTCACGAGCAGATCATGAATAGTCCAGACGTACTTTCAAATCATTAAGTCTGAACCTGAAACTGGACGACTGACTCCGCCTGGCCTGCTTTACTTTCTTATTCTGCTTTATCTCTCACTACAAACCATCACACAACAGTGCCATTATTATATTTGTGCATAATACATATTTATACATAAACATACCTGTAAAAAATATAAACACGTATATATATAATGTATGTATATATTATATATATCGGTGCAAAATTATAATTTTTTATGTGTTCAGAAAATATTTTACCGGACGCTTTTTTTTTTTTTTTTTCACTTTTTACCAGAAATCAAGAGGAAAGATTGTGTCTAATTTTTTTGATATATTGTGTGTCTATTACTTTTTGTCTAATTGTCTTTTGATTTCAACGATGGACAAATGGACATTTTTTTTCTCTTTTAACTGACTCTTAATTTTCCCCCTAATTTTTGAACACAGATAAATAATGGACATTTTTTCTTTTTTAAAGACTCTTTTTTTTTTTTTTTTCTTTCTTTCTTTTTCCTCCTATTTTGCATAGCGACTTTGCGTTGGTCTCAAACTAAGAAAAGCGCTATATACATTAACATGAACTTAAACTTGATTTAAAATGGTTTTGTTTGGAATTTTTCTGTAATGTAAAAATGTAAACAACATGAGCCATAGTGCCTTTAATAACACCATTGGAATGATGGTATGGTAATACCAAATACATTTTCGTAAATAAAAAAAGCTTTCTTATTTTGACCATGTTGTAAAATGTTCCTGATTCTGTGGCTATTATTTCACATGATCTCTAGCTACTGTAGCTTTCTAGACATGACACTGCTTGTAGTTATTTCTAAATGTAATAGTTTGATTTCTTTGCAGCACAAAGTGACCCTAACAGCTGTTAAAGTGCTAGTGCCTCAGGCCATAGAACTTCCTGTTTAAATCCCTCCCTCTATGTCTCTGTGAGGCGAGCGAGCGTGTGGTTCCAGTGAGAGAGGAAACTGATCCTGGGTCAGGACTACAATGGCCACAGCGCGTCTATGTTTAGTGAAGGCCATGTGACTGGTGTCATCGGCATGCCAGACCTCCGCCTCCTCCGCCTCTTCCTGCCAAACTCGCCCGTTCTCCCTCGCTTCTGACTGTGAGGAACATGTAAATGGACACAAAGCTCGCGGCCGCAGCACCATGAGTGAGTACAGACTCGTTCGCTTCGTCACTCGCGTGGAACTTTTGCTTCTCTTGCGTTTCTTGCGTCAGTCTTCTGGTTTCTCCACGGTGGCCAACTATAGACATGAGCTTTGTACACATGACCTTCCCTGTTCCACGGTGAAGTTCAAGTTCCTTGTCTGAAGAGTTTTTCTTGCCTGGAAAAGGCTAAAAGTGAAAAAAAAAACAAAAAAAAAAACTAATTTGGTTTAGGATTTTTAGTTTGCTGCGTGTGGCTTGTTTTATAACGAAAATATCAGACATGCGAATCGACTTGTTGTAAAAGGCTTGTCAATTTAAATGGATATGTCCAATTGTGCTGCTTTTTGCCAGAATATTTTTTTGATTAAATGTTTTTTTTGTGATGTTTTGCTGACGTTCACTAACAAGTTTAAAACTTACATTGTAGCTTTAAAATAAAATAAAAAAAATCGTTGTATTAGAGATTTACTTGTTACACGTCTTGATTTTTTTTTTTTTAACGATTATTTATTGTTTAATTGTTTTGTACATTTTCTTTGGTTAAGGAGACTGCAAGGGCAACGTAGCATTGTAGCACTGTCGTCACTCACCTACACACTCACACTCGGACACGCGCTTTCTGCATCAAAACAAACATTTCAGTTCTTGTTCTTTACACATTCTTTATAAAATCAATATGTTGTGATTAGTCATTATTAATAGAAGTTCAAGTTCAAGTTTATTTATATATCACTTTTCTCAGTCGCAGACCAAGCCGCTATGTGGAATGAGGGAGAATAAAAAGTCTAGAGGTTAACAAAGAACAGGCTTGGCAAAACATGTTTTTTGTGTAACACTCATTTTAGAGTTGTCTGGTGAAGTGGCCACATATACAGTTGTGGACTTGTTTAGTTTGTCTGACACTTGTTTTGAGTTGTGCTCCAGTGGTTGTGGACTTGTATGGAATCGGATGAGTGGCAAAAACGTCAAACGTAAATTTCTAGCAAACAAACGAAAATGCTTCACGTTTTTATTTTGTCTTTTTTTGTTTTGCTTGCAATTTTCTCATATTTGTTCAAAACATTTTTTTTTCGTACGTTTCAAATTGTCGCACTAGTTTCACGTGGGGTCGGCTATTCTAATTGGCTGGTGAGCGTGCGATTGGCAGCAGTTGATTAGTCCCACAACTTTGTTATGGTCCCTAGTGGCCATATTGACAATCATATCCCTTTCTTTTTTTCTTTTCTTTCTTTCTTTCTTTCTTTCTTTCTTTCTTTCCTTTTTTACTTTCTTTCCTTCCTTCCTTTCTTTGCATTTTCTTTTTTTCCCCCTTTCTATGCGCTTTGAGACAGTTGAAATTGTGAAAAGCGCCTTACAAATGCACTGAACTTGGACTTGAACTCTTTCTTTTTCTTTCTTTCTTTCTTTCTTTCTTTTTTTCTTTAATGTTTCCTTTCTTTCTTTGCTTTCTTTTCTTTCTTTCCTTTCTTTCCTTTCTTTGCTTTCTTTTCTTTATTTCTCCCTTTCCTTTTCTTTTTTTTCCCCTCCCTTCCTTCCTTTCAACTTTGCCAGATGAAGGTCATTGCCAGCCGTTTGGTGTTGCTAAAGAATTTCTAGTGTTCTCTCTGATCAAACACTGTTGTTTGGATCCACAATTTGCGTTTGCAGTTTGAATATTGGCATTTTGTTGTTAGGCGTGTTCTCCAAGAGAAAGTGTTTGGGAAAAGGTTCAGTTCTTGCACAAGCCCAGATTCTAAGACTGCCAAAAGCATCGAAGGACGATCCCTCTATTTCTCAATGGAGCAGCAGCAGACCATGTCTATCTCCCAGGTATTGTCTCTTTTTCTCAACGCCAGGGTCTGCCAGAAGGAAAGCTTCATTTTGTTTAGTTTTTCCGAGTCTGCATGAGAGTTCTCTGAAAAATAAGAAAGCAAAGAAAAAGAATGATATTATTTTAGCTGTAGCTCCAGAGACACATGGTGCTTAAGAGGAAGGGGTTAAAATGTCAAAAACAAAAAACCCACCAGACAAACCATCTCATAGAAAAGTCAGTGTAAATGTTATTGTTCTCCCCCTAGACTTCAAGAACTAATAAAACAATAAATAAATAAACAAACAATTTTTCTACATTTGGAGCGGCTCCGCTAGTGGTCACTGCAATGCAAACGCCATGTGGTGACAATTATGTATTACAAGTGTATACTTGTACTCATTAAGTTTTTTGAATTTTATTTTATTCAAGTCCCTGTAAACTGATAATAAACAAACTGTATCGCCAGTGGTACACAAAGTAATAAAGGGTTAAGGCCAGGCTGTTTAGTAGGTGATTATAGTCATAGTCTTCATCTTAACACCAACTAACAAATGAATAAAATGCATCAATTGTTTTTACTTTTCATACATGTGCTTTGAGACAGTTGTAACTGGGAAAAGCGCCATACAAATGCACTGAACTTGAACTTGAACTTGATTGACCTTGAGAATGGTCAGCAGACACTGGGAGCACTGAACTTGAACTTGATTGACCTTGAGAATGGTCAGCAGACACTGGGAGCGCTGAACTTGAACTTGATTGACCTTGAGAATGGTCAGCAGACACTGGGAGCGCTGAACTTGAACTTGATTGACCTTGAGAATGGTCAGCAGACATAAGTTGGAGAATGGCTGGTGTTAGAGACCAGCTAGAGTGTCAGGAACTCGTCATCTTCAGCAAACCAACTCTCTGGTGCTTCCGATCGTGCATGCCTCTGACCGTCGAAGCATGTCGAGCATGTTCTTGTAAGATCAGACGGCACAGCAAAGACGACACATCTAATCCACCAAAGGGGGTTTATGCTCCTGACACACGTCTCGTCTCGGCCCACCCACCACACCTGGGTATGGACCTACCAGGAACTCCGGCGACGGATGTTCTCTCATGTGACGAGCACCAATGAGCGAGGAATGCCAACCTGATCCATAGATGTTGAGAAAGATTCAGGGTACGTTCCACCAAACATGTGATTCCACAAAACTGGAGAGTCGACCTCATCAGAACAACGGTGAGGTGGACAGCCTCAGCCCAACTTTACAACCCAATGAGAAATAAAGGAATACATTTGCATTCTGAGAGGCGCAACTGCTACTGTGGTACCTTGCATTTAGGCATTTTTGTTCAGAAATTTCCCTGAAAATTTTCCACGTCTTATCTACGTATGTCTCCAAGACACGAAACTTGGAGCTTGGTCAAGTAAAAAAAAAAAAACATTTACCAGAGGTTGTCAAAGAAAGACTGGGAATGGTGATAGTCTGAATTGGGGTGAGCATGCTCTCTCTCAATGGATTGAAAATCTCATATGTTGTAAGTGCCAGACCGCTGTGACCCTCTGGTGGCATATCTCCAGTTTCAACGGGGCCAGAATCCGCCTGTCATCAACAAAGTTGAAAATCTTTGCTCACTAAGCAGAACAACGTTGCCTCCACAGATTTAACAAAGATGTCAGACCTTGTACCAATGAACAGAAAATATTGAAAAAAGATCTACTTTTCCCATACTCGACGTATGTTGAGTGCGTGAACCAGTCTTTGAACAGTTCACAAATTGGAAAGAAAATGCTTTATGCTTGCACTGTTCTCTGCGTGTTCTGCTTCCGAAGCGTGTAACGCAGAACAACAGAGAGCCAAACTCGATTACCGAGCCGGGATTCGAGCGCCTTGCTTCTTTATTTGATTCGGCCGATGAACCGAGTAAAACTAAAAACAACAAATACAAATCAGGTACAGATCGCAATAAACATACAAAACAAATCGCAATCACAAATAACACAAATAAACACTCACGACTAGTGCTTTCTGCAGCGTGACTTCCCTCGTGCATTCCGTACATGCATCACTTCCTCATTCCCAGAAGGCATTGCGATTAATATGACGTCACGACAAACATCAGATGTAAACAAACTTGAATTATATTACCATCCATTTCCTTATAAATTATAGTTATAAATTCGAACATTAATATATACAGAAAATACACAAACCTGCACACATAACAATGCTTTATTCAAGCACATTCCTGTTCATGATTAAGCATTTTTTTTAACTGTCAGGTAACAGTTTTTGGGGCTCTTCTAAAGTAAGAACTACAAGGTGTTAAACATTTAGCAAGGAGATTTTGAAGATCGATTGTCTTGTGGAAGGTGCGATGAAAGGGATAAGAATGATATTCTGGCTTGAGCACCTGAACGCGTGTGTCGTTTATTCACAACTTCCAACAGAATTGAATCAACATCCGGCACGTGCGTTATACGTCACTATGACGTCAGAACTTGACTCCCAACGGGAGAACAAACAGAAATGCCTTTGGCAATATAACACAGATCTTACATGGGTGAATTATGTACAATCACTACAGTCTCCTAAATAGAAAAAGAAAAGAAAAGAACGTAATTGGGAATCAGAGCTTAAAAATGTATTTCAAGTGCAAATGCAACCAAACATCAATGATCAAATAAAATCATTGATATTAATAACACATTTTATTGATATTGAATGGAAAATCAATCCCTGCAATGTCAGAAATAATCCTGACTCAAATTAAACTAGAATTAAATGCATTTTATTGTTACTCTTCTCAAACACTCTGTACACTGCAAAAAATCCACGTGAAAAAAAACAAGAAAAAAAAAAAAAAGAAAACTGTACCTGGTAAGGTGGCTTAAAACAAGAACAAGAAAATCTTCTCAGACGGCAGATTTGTTCATTTCGGTTCTTGTTCTCATTGGCTTTGCTATAAAAAAAGTTTTATAGTTATAGTATAGCTAGTTTCTTAAATTGAGAAACATTGTGTTCTTAAAATGAGAAAAGGAACTTCTGTGTTAAAGCGTATTGTCTACTTGACATTGAAAAATGTCTCAAAATAGTGTAAAATGTCATAATAATTAGCATTTTTTTTTCCAAGTAAGAAATTTCAAGTCCTATTTTAATGAAATAATCAAAGTCATCTCTCACTCTGAATTCTAACATAGTTACCGTATTTACTCGACTATAAGTCGAGGGTTTTTCCTAAAAATGTCGTGCTGAAAGTGTGGGGCTCGACTTATACGCGCGGTCTACAGAAATAGAACATATTATACTCAGAACAGTGCGCAGATATTTTACCCTTTCTCACAAAAATAAACGGCAGAGACACAAGCGCGGTAATTAAATTAACATTTATGACGTGAACTAACTACATCTTTCAGAAAACGGCACAAGCCGTGCAAAGGAGCACTGACTCCGCTAGCCGCTGCTCCGCGCACTCACAGACACACACGCACGCACACACGCACGCGACTCTAGTCTCTCTTTGGCGTGATGCTTCACCAATAAACGAGTCACACGGTGGATTTTGAACGTTTTATTTATTCCCAAAACACTAGTCCGATTCTCGGGAGAACTCTCTTAAAGGGGCGGGGCACTTTTCCCAGAAATCTTGAAAATGATAATGCAACCACACTAATGACAAATTAAACTTAAACATAAATTAACAATAGCTTAAATTTTAAAATAGATTAATACCAACATAAACAAACAGGGATTTTTAGGTTTCCTTTACCACCAAGCATGTCTGAATACTTTTATTATTTCTATAGTAAGGATTAAAGAGCATCTGAACAGGTGTTCTATCATTATTTCCCTGTGACGCTTTAGTGTCTCCGTGAGCCCTAAATAACCAGAATTTACTTTATATGAAACCAAAAATTGGGTTTCTACTCATTTCTATCTATTCACTTTTCTCTCATTTCTTTCCCCTGACTTATAAGCGGGTCTAAACAGAATACCACAATCTCACAGGGGTTGACTTATAAGTGAGTAAATACGGTAATTTATTTTGTAAGAATAAATAGATTTGTTGTCTTATTTCAAGATTTTTTAGCTTGTCAAGAATATATTTTTTGCAGTGTACATCATATACGTACATGTGCAGTGAGATTAAAAGCTTCTCGCTTTTTGGGGTGAATACTTGAATGAAAAGGTTATTTTGGTGACCGGTATGTACCATGTTTCAGATTTTTGAGTTCATCTATAAATTGGAAACAAAAATGTTATGTTCAGGATCCCGCAAAAGTGTCCACCAAAAGACTCGACTGCTGGTGAAGGTTTTTGCTGTTTTATATATAACAAGCGGTTAATAACTAAAAGCATGTTAAAAATATTTAGTAATAAATTGTTGTCATCACCATTGTTAGAGGTTTTTTTTTTTTTTTGCCTTTTACGGGTCCTGAGGTAACACTCACACCGTCAACGTGCTAAAAAAACTAAACATTCAAATCGCTCATTATCATTTAAAAATAAAAGTCATAGTCTTCATACACAAGCAAATTGTAAATAGAGTAATTCTATGATTTATTACAGTTTCCAATTTACCTACATTAACAAACATGATTTAAATTAATCATAAATGTATTCGTCAAGCAGAGATAATGGGTTCAAATAATGTATAGTTTTCATGTTACCAATGTAAAATTTGACACCAAAAGTGTGTGTGTGTGCGTGTGTGTGTGTGTGTGTGTGTGTGTGTGTGTGTGTGTGTGTG
>MU204413.1:11816004-11828714 GCA_017309775.1 Paedocypris sp. Pulau Singkep
AGACCGAACTGACACTTGGTTGCATTGACGATCAATCCGTGCTGGTTGAGTCGGTCGAAAAGTATTCGGAGATGTGCCAGATGTTCAGCCTTGGAGTCGCTCGCCACCAGTATGTCATCCAAATAGACGAAAAGGAAAGGCAGGTCACGCAACACAGAGTCCATGAGGCGCTGAAAAGTCTGAGCAGCATTTTTAAGTCTGAAAGGCATGCGGAGAAATTCAAATAAACCAAACGGTGTGATAACCGCCGTTTTTGGAACGTCCGATGGATGCACAGGGACCTGATGGTAACCACGGACCAGGTCGACCTTGGAAAAAATGGTCTTGCCTGCCAAATGGGTGGAAAAGTCCTGGACGTGTGGAATGGGGTAACGGTCAGGTGTCGTGGCATCGTTCAGCCGGCGATAGTCACCGCACGGGCGCCAACCGCCGCCAGGCTTAGGGACGATATGGAGTGGAGATGCCCACGGGCTGTTGGAACGCCGAACAATGCCCAAGTGCTCCATGTTGTCAAACTCCGCCCTGGCCACAGCCAGCTTGGTGGGGTCGAGTCGGCGCGCGCGAGCGTAGACTGGAGGGCCGGTGGTGGGTATGTGGTGCTGCACTCCGTGCTTTGCTGTCGATGCCGAAAACGTGGGCTGCGTGAGGGCTGGGAATTCAGCGAGCAATGAGCCGAACGCATCTGCAGCAGGAAACATCCCGGAAAGCTTGACGGAGTCACCGAGGCGAAAAGTGCATGCGTAAGAACAAAACGTTACCGCGTCAATCAAACGGCGGTTCTTAATGTCCACCAACAGTCCGTGTGCACACAAAAAATCCTATCCTAATAACGGAAAAGCCACTTTTGCAATAACAAAATTCCAGGTGAAACGCTGTCCTCCGAAACACAGTTCCACATGTCTTGTGCCATACGTGCGGATAGTGGTGCCGTTAGCGGCCTCCATAGGTGGCCCGTGGCTGTCGGCTGCAGTATCCAGCGCGGAAGCTGGCAGGACACTCCGTTGTGCTCCCGTGTCACACAGGAAACGCCGTCCAGATAAAGTGTCTTTAATGAAAAGTAGCCCGTCTGTGTGGCCGACACTCATGGCCACTAATGTGCGCCGGCCTTGGCGTTTCCCGGTTTGCTGAAGTTGCAGGGAGAGAGGCAGCGCTTAGCTTTGGCTCCGAACTTTGCATGATAAAAACACAAGCCGTGAGTCTGCTGCGGCCGTGACGTCGTAGCAGCGAAAAGTGCAGATGGTTCTGGAAGAGCAGCATTCTCGTGTGCGGGCAAAACGGCAGCCACACAGGGTTGTTGGGTCGCTAGGAAAAATTTATCAGCCTCCTCAGCGAGCGCCCTACAGTCTGTGATGGTTGTGTTGGCTAAAGCTGCGCGCACTTGTGCCGGGAGCTGACGTAAAAACAGCTGAATAAAAAGAAAATCCGGCGCGTGCTCACCTAGAAGGTCTAACATTCTGTCCATCAGCTCAGAAGGTTTGCTGTCGCCCAGTCCTCGTAAAGAGAAAAGCCGGTTGGCTCTCTCGGCGTCGGAGAGTTCAAAAGTTTTCAGCAGCTGTGTCTTGAGTGTGGCATATTTCTCCGTTGCTGGCGGATGTTTCAGCAAATGCACAACTCTGGCCGCAGTTGAGCTGCTCAATGCTGATACCACGTAGTAGTATTTCGTGGCGTCTGCGGTGATCTCTCGCAACGCAAACTGTGCTTCCGTCTGCGCGAACCAGGCTGAAGCGGAGGATTCCCAGAACTCGGGGAGCTTGAGCGTGACGGCGTTTGCGGTCATTGTCGATGCTGTGGATACGTCCAACAGGTAAACGTCGGGGTCACCAGTGTGGAAGGTGCGAAAGTAAAGGATAAAAGCAGTATCCTAGGTTGAGCACACGAACGCGTGTGTCGTTTATTCAACACTTCCAACAACAATAATGTAACTTCCGGCACGCGCGTTATACGTCACTATGACGTCAGAACTCAACTCCCAACGGGAGAACAAACAGAACTGCCTTTGGCAATGTAACACAGAATATTCCCTGGGTGAATTATGTATCGTCACCACACCACCACAATAATTTAGTAATCTTTTGCAAAAATAACAATTAAATCACAGTTTGTGTACTAATATTTAAACAAGCAACGAATGTCAAGGTTGCCAGCAGACAATCAGAGAAGGGTCGCCCCCCCCGCGAAACTTGGATAAGAAATCCAAACAAAAAAGAAAATAATCCGAAGCGAAAAGAAAAAGTTTCAAGCGAAAACGTGAAGATTGCTAGCAAAAAATTAAAAAACAAACTTAAATGTGAAGCACTTTTGTTCGTTTCTTGAATATTTACGTTGGATATTCTTGGCACTAATCTGATTCCTTACATGTCACTCATCTGCTTTTATTTTTCTACTGACCAACTGTTCGCAATCTGTTGCCCAGATCAAGAATGGTGCTGGATATGTGGGTTAGGGTTACGTTTAGGGTTAGGGTTAGGGTTAGGGTTACGGTTAGGGTTAGGGTTAGGGTTAGGGTTACGTTTAGGGTTAGGGTTAGGGTTAGGGTTACGTTTGGGGTTAGGTTTAGGGTTAGGGTTAGGGTTAGGCTCCAGGTATCACCAGGAGCGTTGTCTTGTCTAGATTTAACCCATAACCACGGGTTCTTCACCAAAGATGTCTGGTACCAAGTAGTACCAGAAAGGGTATTTCAGACTATTGAGTAAGTGCTGAGGTGTTGACAAGTCAGAAACCTTTACTGCTTATTGTTTATTTGTAGAATTACATTTGTATTGTTTGTAAAAGGGGGAAAAAAAAGACTTTGATCCATTGATTTGTTGTGCGTAGAGGTGGGATCAAAAAGAAACAGCAGTTCTGGAGATACGAGGATATGTAATGCAATGAATAATAAAGAAATGCATCATTATTTTCACAGAAATAGTTTTTCACGCAAGGTCTGCTTTGTGAAGACTCTCAGTTCTTCCTCCAGTTCCACCACTTTGGGGCGGATGAAATGGCAGTGGGATAAATGAGAGACAGGGCGTGTGTGTTTGGTCCTCCTCCGTTCAGAGACTGAGAGCTTTGTCACCCATCTCTCTCAAACCTCTGGTCTTCTAAAAGTCAGTTTAATAGCAAGTGTCCTGCCAGGAGATCTTAGATACCTCGACCTTAAAAAAAGGTCAAATTCTGCTCCACCGCATACGTCCATCTCCCCATTGAAGTTCCTCAAGACGAAGAAGATCACGATGCCCCAGGATTGGCCAGCCCAGTCACCAGACATGATGAACGTCATTGCGCATGGCTAGGATGAAAGAGAAAGCTTGGAAGATGGAACCAAAGAATATTGATGAGCTCTGGGAAGAATGCAAGTCTGCTTTCATCCCTATTCTTGATGAGTTCATCAACACATCGTGCGAGTCCTTGCCAACCTGCGTAGATGCAGCTCTTCAAGCTACTGGAATTCAGAAAACATATTGACTTTGCATCTCTCAGCACCACCGCTTAATTTGCTGACATATTTCTGAATTTGCAGTAAATATGTTCACTGTTTGTATAGGTGACTAAACTTCTGTCTTGGAAAAATTGGATCTGAACTCTTTTGATTAAATGAGAAGTCGTTTTTTCAGCGAAGCAAATTATTTTCAGCGCATTAAACATAAGAGGGTTTTAGATTCTGCATATGATTTATTTCCAACGCCAATTGATCAATTATTTATTAGCATGCTTTCTATAAAATAGATTAACGGACTATATGTATAAAATGTGTTGTCATCACATGAGTGTTTGAGGACTTTTTAAATGTTGATTCCCGACTTAAACTGGTCCTGCAGTGTCAAGCTATTTATCATGCTGCTTGAATCTGTCCCAACAAAGATCAAAACCACTTGACAAGTCCCTCTAAAGAGCATGAGATGATGGAGGAGCTACCTGAGATCACACCTCGGGAGTGTTTAACGCGGTGTAATAAGCTCGGATTATATAGAGTAATAAATAGGAAGTAATAAGTACAAGTAAAGTAAGTTTGTCCAAATTTAACCATTCGGTGAAGTGACGCGCCCAAACCCGGAGCAGTGGGCAGCACCACGACTACACACTCATATGTTTTAATGTGGTCATTTACTCCGTAATGCATTTCCTCTTTGTTGCAGTTCTCTCAGCTGATCGAGTGGGCCAGATGACGAAGACATACCATGACATAGATGCAGTGACACGCCTCCTGGAGGAGGTAAACCCTGTGCTACAGCCTCAAAGCTGATGTCTACGAGTTTTCTTGAGGTGTATCAAATAAAGAGCTAAGTAAAAGTAAGGTCGTGCGTGTAAAAGAAAAGGAGAAAATGACAGGGAAAGCATTTCAGCCTTCTGACCCAGAGAGACCTCTTGAACTTCAACCTAATACCAAGTTATTAACAGGCAGTGTTGGGTCAGTTACTTTTAAAAAGTAATGAATTACTAATTGCTTTACAGTTTGGAATTTAAAATACTTCTAAATACTGTGTTTGAAAAGTAACTGAAAACACGAAATAGTTACGCTTTTTAGCTTTATGAAGCACTTTTAGAACATTCTACAATAAATAGTTAGTAGTAGGAGAAAAAAAAAAAAGATTCTGAAACAATAAATGCACCTACAGGACGTAGATTCCACAAGACGCAGCATCTTTTCCAGCATGTAGCCTGCAATAGTGTGTTCAGTTTTCTGATTTCAGAAAACGACCAGTAGCATCAGCAAGTCTGACGTCTCCGTATGTCATTGCCACCGCCTGCTCGGTTTTAAAACGGCTAAGAAGATAAATACAGTTAAATAAGGATTTTCATCGAATTTAATTCTCATTACGATGTTACGCAAGTACATTAAAAAGTAACTAACTAAATTATCACAGTACTCAGCTACACTTCTTTTTCAGTAAAAAAGTACTTTCATTAGAGTAACGCGCTACTTAGTAACGTGTTACACCCAACACTGTTAACAGGGTCATAGGTTCTAATCATCAATGTAGCAAAGTGCCTAAAATAACAAGAATAAAATGCAGGCAGCTAGTGTTTAAAAAGCAGACTTACCTCAAAACCCAAGGAAAGATGCAAACCAGGAGAAAACGTAAGAATTGAAGATGAGCCACACACTCTAGAAAAAAGAGGTGATTGGAGAAAAAGATCCCTCCAAATTTAATTAAAATAAATTCAATTAATTTGCATTTGCTGTTTTCATATTCATAAGAAAATGTGTCGAGTTTTTTTTAGCAAAGTCTACGGATGCTGAGGTCAAATTCTATGTAGTGTAATGCTGTAGCACTGCAGAGTTCAAACGAAGTAAGCATAACTGTTCTGTGTTCTTTAATCTGTGTCATCAGAAAGAGCGGGATCTGGAATTGGCGGCACGCATTGGCCAGTCTCTCCTGAAGAAGAACAAAACACTTAGTGAGCGGAGCCAGTTTCTTGAGGAGCAGGTGGAGCACATACGAGAAGAGGTATGAGGGAACATTCACTGGTGAATAAGCCCAGAGTGGAACTGTGTAAGTACTCCAAAATTGTCACTTTTCATTTATGTTTTACCGTTACAGCCAGAATAGAATAGAATAGAATAGAATGCCTTTATTGCCATTGTATCACATCATGGTTACAATGAAATTGGCAATACTACTCCGTTTGGTGCAAGAAAAGTGATTGAAACATCGAAATGAAAATCTAAGAGGTGTACATATTAATATATAAATTAGAATAAAATAGAATATAGATAATGTAACATCTAGGATTAAAATGAAGGCAAAGTACAACAAATGCTTTAATAAATATGCAGAAAAAGCAAGAATACAAAATATAATATGATGAAAAATATATAACAATATATAAAAGCAAAATGTGCTTATTGCCCTCAGGAATCAAGAGGCGGTTGCCAGTGATGTGTTGAACCAGTTAATTGATTTCAAATTGTAGTGCATACGCATGGAAATCTCTCTGTCCCGTCTTTTTTTCATTATTTCGGCATGTTAACATTTTCACATATAATTCGTTTTAGTAACCTCATCGAGTCTTTTCTGTGTTTTAGTGATTTAGTTTTTCTTCTCCAAATTTCCTACAACAGGAACATATGGAATGAAATAATTAATATGCTGAATATTATACATTGAATATATACTGCGCATTACGAAACCCAATGTTAAGTACAGAATTTTTATCTAAAACGCTTCTTATCTGCATAAAGATCAAAATAAATAGCTCAAAGTAAAATCGCACGTAAGATTCCTAGCAATGATAGCTTCTGTAGAGAAGCTAAGAAGTTTGATTTTTTTTTTTTCTTCAGATGTTTTGATCATTAAATACCTGATGGATTCCACAGTTCCACTTAACAATTATTTGTAACCACATAACGATAGAAAGACATGAATTTAGAAGAAGAAGAAGAAGAAGAAGAAAACCTTTATTTGTCCGAACAATGAGACATTTACATTTTGCAGCAGCCACAATGGTAAACGATAAATAAAGATAAAGAATATGAATGGGAATGAAATGAAAAAAAAAAAATGAATGGGAAGAAATGTGTGTTTAGGTAGCAGGATGAAATAAAGACTTTTCTTGTGTAAATGCAGGTGTCTCAGCTGCGTCATGATCTTTTGATGAAGGATGAACTTCTACAGTTCTACACCAATGCAGTGGAGGAGAGCAACGGAGATTCTGCTGGATCCACACCGTGAGTTTTCAACACGCGTCATCATGTGTACTGGACGATACTCGGGATAGAATGAGGTGGAAAGGGAGGATTCCGAAAGAGAAGTAGTTGTAGTATATGTACTCCATAATGTAACTACGCTTGCATACATTATTGGGAAAGTAACTCAAATCAATAATGCAATAGAAATGAATGTATATGTGTTTGAATTGAATTGAAGCTTGATTAATGGGGTGAGTCCTTCAACTATTTCCATTTTAATTTTGTCAGGAATATATTCACAATCACTATCATATATTCTTAATTGAAGACTTTTTAAGCAGGTTAATTAATGCTGTTTTTTTACAGTGTTCGACAAAATGATGCTCATCATGCTGTTCCCAATAATCTCCCTCTGGACTCACTGCAGAAGAAGCTCAAAGACCTGGAGGAGGAGAACATTGTCCTTCGTTCAGAGGTGCAAAACAGAGACTGGTGGCATTGTTTATTACCTAATCTACATGTGTTTACAATCTGCATGTACGTACACTGTATGGTGTGTGTGTATATATATGCTATATTTCCAAAAGTATTCGGTCACCTGCCTTGATTCACATATGAACTTAAGTTCCTTAACTTGAGACAGTTAAAACTGTGAAAAGCGCCCTACAAATACTCATTATTATTATTATTATTATTATTATTATTATTATTATTATTATTATTATTATTAAGTGACATCCCATTCCTAATCCAAAGGGGTTCAATATGATGTGGCTCCACCTTTTGCAGCTATTACAGCTCTTCTGGAAAGGCTCTCCACAAGGTTATAGGAATGTTTGACCATTCTTCTAAAAGCAAAGTCACACGCTGCTGATGTTGGTGTAGAAGGCCTGACTCTCAGTCTCCGCTCGATTTCATCTCTAGTTCTTCCACACTAGACTCTGTCATCCGTGTCTTTAAGGACTTGGTGCACAGTCCCCACAGAGGAAGAGGCTCCTGCTCCAAACTTCTCCCAAAATTAGCGTCTTTGCGTTGGTCTCGAACTAAGAAAAGCGCTATACAACTCAACTTGAACTTGAACTTGAACAAGGTTGGGAGCATGGAATTGTCCAAAATGTTTTTGTCGATAAATGTCGAAAATTCATTTTCATTGGAACTAAGGGGCCGAGCACAACTCCAGAAAGCCCTCATCATTTGGCTGGGTGACACAATTCTTTAGGTAATGTAGTGTATATTTGTTATATTAGAGGCGGGCATAGATTGTCTTTTTTTTTTACAATCTAGATTAACCTCATGGCAATTTTTTGTTGGAAAAATCTGGACTTAAATCTAAACAATTGAGGACAAAATTAATATCCCTCCAACAAAATAGTAATCGTTAAATCATTAAATCGTTAAAAGTATTTAAAAAGTATTTAAAATAAATTCTGGCAGGTTGTGTGTCCCTGGAGGAGATTTATCAATATTTGGAAAGACAATTGCATTAACTGTGTGTGTGTGTGTGTGTGTGTGTGTGTGAGAGAGAGAGAGAGAGAGAGAGAGAGAGAGAGAGACTTGACTTTTAAAATACTTTATTTTAAAACAGTACATAACTCCATATTCGCTACTCTATTTACACTGAGTAGTCACCCGCAAGCGCGCGCACACACACACACACACACACACACACACACACACACGCACACACGCACACACACACATCACTAGTTAAATACAATACTTCCATCATCACAAAGAGATACAACGGCTCCATTAATGCACCGTTTAAATTTGAATTCAATTAAATGGTCAGGAAATAAAACTTATGTAATGAGTGTGAGACTGAGAGAGAGACAGTGGTGTATTATCTCTCATTGTTGCAAAGAAACAAATAGTGTTTGATCTTTCTGACTCTTTTTAGTTTCTATTTTGTCTGAAATGTCAAATTGGCCTGAACATTATCATTGTAACAAAGATTACACTAACTAAGACAAGTAGGAGAAGTTTCAATGTTACAAAATACGTTTAAGTTTTTATTTCTAACTTTTAAAACGGTTCAATTTAACCTGAAATGACGTCCTCACCGTTTATCAAGGCTATTCTCATTAAGATATTCTCTATTCTTGTGTGTGTGTGTGTGTGTGTGTGTGTGTGTGTGTTTATAGGCATTTAACTTGGAGACTGAGACTATATCGTATGAAGAGAAGGAGCAACAGCTTGTGACTGACTGTGTGAAGGAGCTCAGTGAGTTGATCCCACTTTACATCTGTACTTGTTGGATTGTGTGTAAAACTTGATCTTGCACCGTTTTGAATGATCAAATGAAGCAAACAGGCGCGTGTCTTGTGTCAGGAGATGCCAACCTGCAGATCGCCAGTATTTCAGAAGAACTGGCGAAGAAAAGCGAGGACGCCTCTCGCCAACAAGAGGAAATCACCCATCTCCTGTCGCAGATTGTAGATCTGCAGAAAAAAGCCAAATCTGTAAGAGAGGTTTAGTGCTGATCATGCCTGATCACCTGCTTTCTGACAACAATATTACATTGGTACCTCGGTTCGCAAGCGCCTCTTTCCACAAACTACTTGGTTCACAAACAGCAAAATTCATAGAAATACACCTCGGTGCACGAACAGAAAAAGTACTGTAGTGTGAGTAGTGCAAAGACTCTTTTAAAGAATTTATCGCAAAAATGTAAAATACAATTGAGCTGAAAATGATAAAGAAGCACGAAAGGATCTACGTTTACTCTACGTTTATACGCACACCTGCCATTCTTACACCTACCTATTTGTTTTGTGAATTAAAAAGTAAAAAAATGACGTGTAAAAATAAAGAGTAAATAATTGGGTGTAAAGTACTCGACTAAATGGACTTTACTTAAGTATATTTTTGCTACTTTGTATTTGTACTGAGTATCAAACATATAAGCAACTTTTACTCTCTACTCCACTGCATTTGTGATTGAAGATACAGTGCAAGTAAAATACTTAAGTTCTTTTACAATTGGATACTTTGCTACTTTGACTCAAGTCTTTTTGAAATGGGTGACTTGTTACTTGTAGTGGAGTAATTTTTACAGTAAGTATCTGTACTTTTACTCAAGTATGGCCGGTACTCTTTACAGCTCTTCTGTAAAAACCCCTTCTAAACGGATTAATCAGATTTACTTTGAACTCTAAGTGCCTTGGGCCACAAGCATTTCGAGTCGAGACCAGAGTGATGAACCGAGGTACTACTGTAATTTATAAATGAAAGTTCTTGACATTCTCAAGCCGTTGAGCAGATTCTACACTCGTTCTACGGTTTTCCATTTTGGGCCTTTTTGTATTTCTCAGTATGCAGTAGAAAACGAGGATCTGACGCAGCATCTGGGAGCTGCTAAAGACGCTCAGAGGGCATTAACATCTGAGGTAAAGCAGGACAGACGGATAGATAACCGTTACCAGAGTCGGTCCACTTTACTGTCCTTTTGCTTTAAAACATCCACGTGTTTATGTGTTTGTGGGCAGTTGAAAGAGCTGGAGGAGAAGCACGCCGAGTGTGCGGAGATGCTTCACGAAGCTCAGGAAGAGCTGAAAAACTTCCGGAATAAAGCTCTGCCTCACAGCACACCGCGGCGATTCCACTCGCTCGGGCTTTTCCCATTGGTGAGAAACGGTCAAAATATCCTGGCATTCGTTTGTTGGGTCAAATACATTGTCTTTTTCGCAATAATTTAGTATTAATAATGTTTTATGGAAACAATAACAGCAGCCTTCAAATGCTTATGTATTTATACATACACAGGGTATATTAAGCAAAAAAAATCGTTAAAATTATTAAATTTTTAACAGTATAAACAGTTTATCACTGCATATTGTAATTTTGTACAATCTTGGATTTTTCTCAATCACTTTGATGTAACAATAAAACATTCTTTGCGTGTCAAACAGGACTCTTTAGCTGCGGAAATTGAAGGAACTATGAGAAAGGAAATCGAAATGTCTGATCCTGAAGTAGAGCAGCAAAGGTATGTGTGTGTGCGTGTGTGTGTGTGTGTGTTAATTTGAATATTAACTACTTCCACTCGGGCTGCTCTGTTTTATAAGACGTACGTTATGAGTTCAAGTTCAGTAAGGCGCTTTTCATACTTACAGTTGTCTCAAAGCGCATGTGTGAAAAGGTAAAAAAATTAAAAAACAAAGATTGTTGCATTTTTTTGCGACAGGTAATAAAAAGTTATGAGGCGGCAAATGTTCAAAATCTTGTTAGGCTTGATTTGGTGTGTTAAATTAAATAATTCAGGTAATTTTTCATTTCAAGTGTTTTTATTATTTGGTTATAATATAACTCTTTGCAACAATGGGGAAATAAGAAGCTTGTATTTCTTTACGTTATTAACATGAGCTTTTAAGGTTTCATGAAGGTACTGTCATTGCTTATTTAGGACAAATATTGAAATATTGAAGAACCGATTATGGTTGATGAGTAAATTCAAGGCATCAAACGATGAAGCAGTCGGTATTTTCAGCTGAAGCATCATTGGGGATTGATATTTGTCTTAAATATGTAAAAGAAAATGCTGCATGTATTAATGTCTCTGGATCTTTTTCAATCATGTTTCTTTGTCATTAGACCACATGTGCTTTTGTGCTATAACATGATGGCTTTGCATGCAGGACATTTGTCCATATCAGGACATAAAACATGTAGAAATAGAAGCGTGCTGAATTTTTCATTTGATCAAAAATGCTGAATTAAAACAAAAAAACGAATGTCCTGCACGTTTGTTCAGGTTGCAGCCGAGACGTGTCTTTCAGACTGTGCGTAACGTCAATCAGACGGTTTGCCAACGCTCCGTGGCTTCTTCACACGTGAACATCCCTGGCTCCAACCAGTCATACGTGACTTCCAGACGTTCTAGCTGTCAGAGCACCAGCAGGTCCAGTGTGTATGAAGCTGACGGGAGCGAGGTGGACAATCACTTCAACGCCGTGATGGACGATTCCCAGAGGTTTGACGACACATCAACATCACACCACTATAATGAGAGCTCCTGGTTTTTGATGCCTGTTTTGTTCTGTCCTTTGCAGTTTATGGATCTGTGCTACAATAAGATATCCAGTTACATTTACTTTGTAATTAAGTGTAATTTAAGTTCGTGTTTAGTTTGTTTATAAGGCTCTTCACGCTGTATCACAATCAGCATCCAATATCAAAAGTAGTTAGAACAAATTAAACAAATTACAAACTGTACTTAAAAAGGTACAAATGAATAGTAAAAATAGTGTTATATGGACTGTATGAACAGAATAACCTTTTTGTTACAAAGTTGTTAAATAGTATAAAAAGGTGAAATATCTGGACACTAATATTTACCAACACTAATAAATATCTGGACACTCGAGTCAAATATTTTCTATTTCGCCTATAAATCGAACTTTGAGCCCCGAATCTTAAAAGCGAATAAATACTGTAAAATATTTATATTCATATTTATATCATACGGACCCAATGAGCACCAAAGAATATAACGATGTGATGAAGTATGGCACATTAACAAATCAAGAATAAAGTGTTCATCACAGACGAGGAGTATTTGAGAGCAGCTTTTACGGGGACTCACAGCTTTGTAACAAAACGGTTATTCTGCTATACAGTAGATAATATGAAAGGGTGAGATACTGTATCTACACACTGAGTGAAGTTTCGCAGACCTCGCTTATAAGTCAAGCTCCACCCTTTGAGCCTGAAATCCTCGACTGATAAGCGAGTAGACACTGTAATTCCTTTTCCGATATGTTATATAATATTTCAACGTTTTTTTTTTTTCTTTAGATATAAGGACTCCAACAAGAAGCCTGGCACGCCTGGCACTCCTGGCTCCCGTGACCTGCAGGCTGCACTGAGACGCCTGGCCCTCCGGCGGGACAGCGAGCAGGACGACGTTTACGCTCTAGTGGCAGACAACCGTGAGCTGGACAAGGGTGGAGATGAGGAGAGTGGCAGTGAAGACAGCCTCGTGTCTCTGGGAACCCTTCACTCGCTTTACTCCATCTACAGCAACAGATCCTACCTGCCAGAAAAGCTCCAAATCGTCAAGCCCCTGGAAGGTGACTGTGCCAAATCACTGCATTTCACA
>MU204413.1:11846266-11884080 GCA_017309775.1 Paedocypris sp. Pulau Singkep
AGTGAGCCGGGTTCTCCCCAGGGTTTTTCCTCGTTAAAGAGGTTTTTTTTACCTGGCCACTGTTGCGTATGTGCTTGCTCGCTGGTCTTTGTCTTTGTCTTGTCATAACCGCAGTCACTTAGTTAACACCAACAATCCAGACGACAAATTGAATAAAAAGCAACATTTCCCTTACATATTTATATGTGCGCTTTGAGACAGTTAAAACTGTGAAAAGCGCCTTACAAATACCCATTATTATTATTATTATTATTATATACACGAACTGACGTCTCCCGTCTCACTTTTCTACAACTTCACTCTCACACTCCATAACCACATATAGAGAATCTGCAATGCATCATCTCATCAGTCAGTTTTTTATTGTTTAAAAATGTATGCAAATAACTATAATAATATATATATACACACACAAGTTATATACGGCATTTTAAATTTCACAATTTGTTGACCCTGACAACACCAGGACGTTAGCTGAGAGTGTTACTCGGGTTGTGCGTTTGTGGGACGTCTGTGTTGTGTAATATCCATGTTGCTGCAAAATAACACGACGGCACTCCATGTTACTCTGATACAAGTGTTTTTTTTTGTTTACTGACGTGCTTAAACAATGAAAAAGCTGTTTTATACGTCTGGACACGTGCACGTTTGACTCAAAACTTCCCCCTGCATATTAGTGGTAAGAAAAATAACTGGCTAATTATTCTTCCCGCTGCAACATTTGGCCTATGATGAACTAACCGACATTATGACGAACTCATTTTTATGAGACAATATTTTCACGACGACACTCTTCGTACAAGGAAATTTTCGCCAAGTGGTTGGTAAGTGGAGGTACCGCTGTATTTGCTTGTTGTCCTGTGCAAACTTGGCCATTACAGCTGATTCTGATCTGTGCATATTATTGTTTTTATAAAATATTAATTTAGCGTAAATTAATTGGTGAAACTTTAAACAAACAATTGTGTCATTTGTCTATAACAAAATCTTGCTGACGAACCGTGACTTAACTCTAAAGGTATTTTTCCACGTACTTTCACAACAATACGACTGATTATCTAGTACAAACAAGTAGACGTTAACAGTAACTAGTGGCGCTCCTGTGAACTGAGAGGTTTGCGGGTCCAACTGTCCGAGGAACGGTGTTGTAGGGGACTGAACTGGTATTAGTCTCTTGTCACTGATATTATAGTAATATCAGTCACTGATATTATTATCATTCACTGATATTATTATTTATTATTTATATTATTATCAGTCACTGATATTATTTGTATCAGTGTTGCCAATGGTCGAAGGTGACGTCTCAGACTAGGGGTGGGCGATATGGGTTAAAATTCATATCACGGTATTTTCCAGTGTACAGACGGTATCGGTATTATATCACGATATTGTGTGTGTGTGGGGGGGTATTATTTTATATAAAATACGCAAGGGGAAACCTGGAGAAGCAGCTGTCATTTTTAATACCGTATATCTGTTAAAAGTAGTCCAGGCATTTATTAAAAAAAAAAACAAAAAAACATTTAAATTAAATGGCCTGTGGTCTATCTTTTAAGAGAGTGCAAGAGGGAGAAAGAGAGAGAGAGAGAGACAGTGAGATAGACAGCAAGAGTGAGATAGACAGTGAGAGAGAGACAGTGAGATAGACAGCAAGAGTGAGATAGACAGTGAGAGAGAGACAGTGAGATAGACAGCAAGAGTGAGATAGACAGTGAGAGAGAGACAGACAGACAAAAATGGAGAGCAGAGCCAGTGCGCGTCACGCTTTCCCTCTCTTTCGCGCGCGCGTCTGAATCTAAAGTTGCGTGAAACAAAGGTTAACAATCGAAAACAGACTTTGACCGAAGTAAAACAAGCAGAATTTTCTCGTGCACGTGTTTACGGGACTCGCGCTCACTAAATTAGCCGCTCTAAAAAACCGCTACATTACAGACCTGGAGCGGCACAGCGCATGCGCGACACATGCGCCTCGCGGGTGATTCTATTCAGTTTCTTACAACGCTTCCTGTATTCGATTGGCAATGTATCCGTGTCGTAATTAAAAGTTGTAACGAAACAAATGTATTTTAATGTATTAAAGCACAATGAATTTACCTTTTATACACACAATTTAATATGTGTGTATAAAAGGTAAATTCATGAAAGTGCCACGGTATCCACAATATTGCAAAATCCATATCATGGCGCAACTCAATACCGCTATTCACGCTAATACTGCTACACCGCGCAGCCCTTTCTCAGACTAATTTAAAAAACATAATATAAATATAGTACGAATTGTTTATAGTAAGGAAGATAGTCACAGATTTCCAGCACCCATAGGAACCCTGGCTCTTTGGCAGGCATTGGATTGGAATGGAGGACATTGTCCAGTGTCTAATTGTGAGTGTGATGCAGCAAAATAAAAACCACTTACAGCACTGGAACACCATTCAACTTGGTAAGACACAGCTCATCTATCAGTTCATCCTCGTCTAATATCTTCAGAAGACTGTCCTTGAACACCTTGATGTCCGTCTCCAGCTCCGACAGGCTGTACATGGTAAATGAACGGGTTTTTTTCCACAGTCATACGTAATTGTACAGCATCTGTAGCAGTTCACACACGTTTGATTGGTCGTCAAAAAAGCAGATACCTTTTGCTATTAAGCAAGAGCATGTGCAGTTTGCTGCGGTCAGCAGAGAGGAGCTTGGGGTCGACCAGAGACTCCAGGCAGTCCAGAACCTGCGGCTGAAGGTCATTGAGCCGGCTCTGCAGCACACTCACCTGTGCGGAAACAACGCCATTATATTGCCAGCAAAAGGCAATTCTCGTTTTTCTTCCTGTTTCGAAGCAAATAATATGCACGGTTATAGTCACAGTCGCATGTTTACAGGCCGAAAATCCAAAAGCGTGACAGTCATATTTTCAGTATATTACACGAATCAAACATAAACAAAAAATATTGACATAAATCCCCAAGTCAGTTATTTACAGTAGAACTGACACATTTTAAACTTATAAAAACTACGGAAAAAAAAAAGATATTTTTTAGAAATCAATCACAATCATCCTTTACGTTACCCATTGAGTGGCCGTCAGAACGCAATACCAGTTCTGATATTTATTTGTTCAATATTATACTACATTATTATTATTATTATTATTATTATTATTGTTTTAGATTTTGTCCACGAATATTTTTTAAATAACTCTAAATGTTCTGTTACATCACTTCCACTGCTTTTCTAATGGCTGCACTGCTGCCAAATTATTTGAAATGTTGAACATTTAAAGAAAAAAAATCATGATCATCCATCAAGTGGCCGGCAGAACGCAACACCAGTTCTGATATTTATTTGTTCAACATTGTATTTTATTATTATTATTTTAGATTTTGTCCATGAATATTTATTACATAACTATAAATGCTGTTACATCACTTCCACTGGTTTTGTAATGGCTTAACTGCTGCCAAACTCTAGACTAAGAGGTCAAATTGACCAGACATGGCAGGTTTGACTTTCAGACTGTACGTTTAAATGGCAGTAGACACTACTGGAACAAAACTCTTTTAACACTTTTCTGAGTAGTTTTTACCAGTGTAAAGGTACACTGGTAAAAATACACTGGTTAAATATGATAGCCATAAACTATGAGGAAGAGAGAGAAACCGAGTGAGAGAGACGAGGAGGGAGTGACAGAGTGAGAGTCAGAAAGAGAGGGAGTGAGAGAGAGAGTGAGATGGGGGGGAGGAGAGAGAGAGAGAGAGAGAGAGAGAGAGAGAGAGTGAGAGTCTAATTATTTATTCTGACCCGGTGTTGCAGAATGGCTTCCACAGCTCGGAATTCAAAGGGCAAAGAGGACGTTGCTAGACTTCCGTCTCCTGCTAACAAAGGTCCCAGTTCTAGGACCAGCCACTTTTCCAATCCAAAGCCACGGAAGTCCAACACTAGTAAGCACTCCGGTGTAATCACTGCCTTCAAAAACTGCAAACAGAGACACATATTTGAGAAATTCATGAACAAACAGTGCAAAATAACATGGAATGTTGATAATGAGCAGTATAACATCCGAGATTATGACATTTGTTGTACCTCCATACGTATGATGATGGAATTGTTTCTGGCCGTGATGCTTGTTAAATGCTGGAATCTTAGATCTCTAGCCTGCAATCCCAGCTCCTGATACAGTTCAGTCTTTTTCTTTTCTACAGGACAAATGAAACACGTTGATGAGAGCTGTAGTCAAAATAATATGTTACTAGAAGAGCTTTGATAAATAATTCCACTAGTCTGATCAATAACTAAAATATTTTATAGCATATTCAGTTACACAGAGTCTTACAAAGAAGCTCTACACCAGGGGTGTCAAACGTATGGCCCGCGGGCCGGATCCCGACCCCAAGGTAGAATAAATTATATAAGAATAATTATTATATTAAAATAAGAAAGTGGAAAAAAATGCATAGAAGGCTTGGAGTTAATATTTTAAATAGCGTTATCTAAACGGAGAAAAGTAGTAAAAAGAG
Source organism: Paedocypris sp. Pulau Singkep (assembly GCA_017309775.1). Classification (NCBI taxonomy): domain Eukaryota; kingdom Metazoa; phylum Chordata; class Actinopteri; order Cypriniformes; genus Paedocypris; species Paedocypris sp. Pulau Singkep. The sequence continues at coordinate 11,850,781 of MU204413.1, forward strand.
TGTAGAATTTCAAACGAAAAATTGACCTATTAATTTACAGAGATATTTCTAAGGAAATATGAGGTGATTCATAGAATGTTTTGTAGAAGGACAGTAAATTTCCATAAGTTCCTAATGTTCTTGCTCCTTTACACCAAAACAAACGAAAGACATGATTTTTTGGTTATTTATCTGAGTTTAACACCCTTGATCTGCACGATTCCGTAGTGACCCCGATGCTACAGCGCATAGTTGTAATTGGAATTCCATAATTGGAAAAATATTTACATTTAGTTACGTTATATTAGTTATTTATACATTTATTAATGAATTCCCCGTGGTACATCAGATTGTATGTTGTAGTTGTACTTTCTCAAGAACTTTCAACATGCCCGTGGTTTTTTTTACGTTGTTATCGTAAATCTTCCAATAGTACGCCCGGCGTTTATTCCAAGAATTATTCAGCTGACCCGGTGTTTCAAAGAGACCTGCGGTTTATGAAGAGCGGATTTTAGTCCCTTCTCGGACGGAATGGTGATGAGTTTAACGGAGTTCAAATTCAAATTTTTATTCGTCACTTACACATTTCATGCAGTGAAATGGTTGTTTTTTTTTTTAATGGAAAATTTAAATTTCGAACGAAAATGTGCTTTTTTGTTGTTTTTTTTTTTTTTTACAATTTTTTGATTTTACGCGATATCTTGCTACAATTGAAAATCTCACTCACTTTATACTTTAAACATTTAATTTCCGTTTGAATCATCATCAATCTCAGTATCACAATTGTCCGTCTCCGGGAAAATGAGAAACAAAAACTTTCGTTTTTTTGTTTACGTTTGGTATATTTGACATGAATCTGATTCCATAAGCTGCTCTTTCTTTCTCTCCACAATACTCTTTCTGTTAGTCATCTTCTTTTTGGATAAAAAAGGGTTTGCGCATTCTGCTCTACTGATCAAGATTCTAAGAAGGTCTTTGAGGTTAAAAGAAAAAAACACACAGTAAGACAGTGTGTGAAGAAGAAGAATACACCGCACACTCATTGGTTTTGCTCACCAAAGGACGTAACATTCCCATCGGGTTCAAACTTCATCTGTGGAACAAAACAGTGTCAAAACAAGTGCTTTGCGTGACGTGCGCGCGCGAGTCTCACCACAACAAAACACGGCGCGACACTGGACGAGGCTGGCGGAGACGCGTCTGTCGTCCTCGGGCGGCTCCAGAGAGCTGCTGCGAACACACAGACACACTCAGACTGAACACACAACACGACCAGGCGCGCGGAACATACCGTGTCCCCGAGCTCCTGCTCCACATCTTCGGGTGGAAGGAGATCTGAACGTCGCTACGGTGCTCCGCGCGGACGTCCACGGAGAGCATTTCAGCAACACTTCCCTCGCTTTCCTTCGACAGAGAAGCCTTAAACACGACTCCATCTTTGAAGAAGAAACCCGTTATAAGATCATTTCTCCTCAGGACAAAGCACCGCTGACAGGACGGGAGCTCGACAACCTTCATTCACATCATCTCTGACGCCCTGAAGAAAGTTACGTTTTGGCGTTTGTATGTGCAAGCTATTACTTTTGCGTTTCGCTTTGTCTGTTTGCAGTTTAGAATTCACTTGCTAGTTATTCATTGTGTTGGTCTTTACGCGAAGAGTAAAGTTCTCCATTCTAACTTTGCTGACATTTCAGGCAGCTCTATCTGTGGTTAGCAGCCGGTCTGGAACTGTTGCGATCGGCGCAGTAGCGCCATCATCTGTCCCGGAGTCTAGATCAGCGTTAGCGCTCTTCTTCTTCTTCTCTTTTGTTTTACGGCGGTTGGCATCCGACCTCTGGTGCATGACCGCCCCCTCTGCTCCGGAGTGAATGGCAAAACCTTTCTTCACACGCATTCCTCCATTGAATCTTTCAAATCCTTGTTATATTAGTTTTGTATTTTTTATATACCTTAATAGTATTTTGTTGTTCTCCCTCCTCTCTGCAGCTACTGGTAACTGCTCCTCTATTTCCCTCATTCTGTCTCTCATTCCCTCTCTCTCCGCTTCATATCTCCTGCAGTCCATGAGCACATGTTCCACAGTTTCCTCTTCTCCACATTCCTCACACAGTCCTGTTTGATGTTTCCCTAGCATCTTAAGAGTTTTATTTAATAAACAGTGTCCCAGTCTTAGTCTTGTCAGTTGTATCTCGTCTCTTCTGTTTTTTTCTGTCACTTTTCTCTTATCCACTCCCCCCTTTATCCTGTGAAAGTGTCTCCCTTTACTTTCCCTGTCCCATTTGTCCTGCCACTTTTGAACCATTTCCCCCATCTTATATACTCTTTACTTCCACCGTGGTGATTTTGACCTCTACATCTACCATACACCCATAGTCTATTGCTGATCTTATCATTGCTACATAGATATGTTTTAATGCCCATTCACTTCCTGCCAAACACCTCATGACATTGATCACCTTCTTACATTTATCCTCTATTTTCTTTATGAGTTCCGCAAATGTTAACCCTCCATCAAAAATGACTCCCACAAACTTCCCAGAAAGTTCTTCTCCATACATGTTTAATTTTCCTCCTTCTCTGACTCTCTTTCTTGTAAACCACATTGTCTGAGAGCACCCGTCATTAAGGATCACTAGTTCTTTTTCTTCTCTTAGCTCCTCTACTACTCTTCCATTCGCATCCGTGTTTTCACCCCCCATACGGAACTATGAGCAGTAAAATCTGCACACCACACCACCTTCCGTCCATCCCGTCCCTTGATCCTAATGAACTCTTCTAGCACTAGTTGTTTACACGGATTGTAGTAATTTATTATACTCAATTGTCTGTCGTTTTCCCACACTTCTATGACTATATACTCCTGACTTATCCCCTCCTCTATTTTCCTGTATGGCATTCCTCTTCTTATAAATGTAGCGCACCCACTCCTTCTTTTCTACTGTATACCCGTGTATAACAAAATCTAAGTTAGGTTTAAGCCATGTTTCCTGAATAAATAAGATGTTTATTTTTAAGTTCACTTTTGCTAATAGTTCCCATTGGCTATTAAACTTCTAGCGTTCCATTGCAATATTTCCACCATTACGATCCACTACTTGTTACTTCTTGACGTGCCTGTTGGGTCAGATCTTCCCTCACTTCTTCCCAGTTCAGCCCTTTCAGGCCCATGTGACTTGCTGCTGCCTTAACTATTAACTGAATTTTCTCATCTTTTTTTATTTCACTTTTGCCGTGCTGTTTATCACCCCTGCTATAAATGTCACCAAGTCTCTTTTACCATTTTTACTGCTTCTGCATATGCACTTCTTTTCTCAACTCTTACCTTCTGTATCTGGATCTCCCTCTTCATAAATCCACAACGATATTAAAAGAATAATGAGCGTCATTGCACATGTGCATGCATGTAGGTATAGAGCGATTCTGTCCTCATGTGTAGGATAGAATTTTAAAACACCGGCACTCTGGCATTCTAACACTACAAAATCAGTGCGTTGGTTGTTCCACGCCATTTCAAAGATGGTTCCAGAAGATGTTTCCCTCCTGAGTGGGGAAATCACAGTTTCATTTGCAACCTTTGCTAATATGGGAATTGTTTTAAATTATATTAATAACTAAATGAAATTAAAATGTAAAGTATGCCATTTACAAAGCGAGAGGGGGGGGGGGATTTTCTGCGTCAAAAGTAACCTATACCTCTAGTAACACAAAATAACAGATAATCTCTAGCCCAAATGTGACATCATTGATCCATCTTTGATGTGTTATGTAATCTTATCCTGACATGCTCGTCTTTTAGGCGTTCGCTATAGTTAAAAAAAATGGAAGGCCAAACAACATCGCATTGAAACTTTGACTAAGAATGTTTGCTGCGCCTTTAAAAAATAAATCACGGGCACGCACTTCTGATTTTCCACTAGGTGGCGCTGCGCACTTCCATCCACTGACATCTCCCTGCAGAATACTACGCGCTCCTGCAAGCTGTTCAGATCAAACCACCTTTACACTGCGGTGATATTCTAAATCCTGAACTACATTTCTGCTGGAAACTGTCGTCTCTCGTCAGCTCATCATCAGTCACATTAGCGAGTGATGCTGCGCGTGCGCAAATCTCCGCGTGTCTCGAACCTTTCACGCGGCTTTGCTTTGCCACAACGACTCGGCTGAAGATGTTCCCCGCGTGCTGTCGTCAACCGAGAAGCGGCTCTCCGGTGAAGATGTCGTACACGAGAGTGGTTTTGGGGGTGTTGGTAGTGTATGTGGCCCACACCTTCTGGGCTCTATACGGCTTCATTTACACGAAACCCTGTGATGGCGCGAAAGCAGACCGCTGCGTTACATCCTATTTATCTGCCAAACCTCGACTGCAGGTGAGATTTGTCTCTTCTTTGCACGTGTTTATTCATAAACGTCCATATAACCGGGTTTCCACGTGACGACAACACACAGCTCAGTGTCTATTGCGCCCTGGACGTTATTGATGAGGCTGGATACACCCTGCTATTTAAAGTGGACATTGTTGATGTTAACAACGACTTTGAAAGGTAAGGTGTTTTGTGTGTGTGTGTGTGTGTGTGTGTGTGTGTGTGTGTGTGTGTGTGTGTGTGTGTGTGTGTGGTTGTTGTTTCTCATGTTTCTTGTGTAAGATTCTAACTATAAAAATGCTATTTGAAGAGGCAGGATTGCACATATCTTCTAGTAGAAAGGGATTTCAGTAGATAGCTCATAACAATGTTAGAAATGTATAATTAGTTGCTTCAAAAAAAAAGTGTGGTTTCACTGTGCAGGCTGTCCACAAAATGTTGTTTTTGAGTTTACAAGTTAATTGATCATTTTTTAGTTTGACCAGTGGGGCCAAGGAACATTTTCAGTTCAAATTGAGTTGAGATCTGGCCAAATGTAATTGGAGACATTAACCATAATGAAGAAATTACCATATTTATGTAAATGTATGCACTCGTTAAATTTCCAACTTTAGATGCTCAAAACGGCGGGGGGTGGGGGGTATTTATAACTTTAAATATAAGCGCTATGACACTCGCTGTTGTAATCATCATCATTATTTTCAGGAGGAGTTGCCGAGTACGTTCACCGCTAGTAATGTTGAAGTTTTGGCTTGCGGTGCTTTGTAATCCTTCCGCTTTATAGGATTCAGATCTTCACATTTTTTTTTAAGATCTAAGGCATAGTGTGCGAACATATTAGATTCAGACTTACAAAGTTCCAGCCGCTCATTGGTGTGCTCAGTGTACATGTACTTGCCACATTATGGCAAGCCCAAAGGACAAAGTAACCTGTATTAAAGTAACGCTCAAAAAGAGTTTTGACATTTTTATACTATAAATATATAAACGGTGCTGCCCACCACATTTGTGCGTTTGTGTGTGTGGTGTCTGTTTAATATGTTAATTAAAGAATAATGTAACATTTCAATGAATATTAATTTCACTTGTAATTGTATAATGTGTTGAAAGATGTTGTAATTGTACTATTCTTTCTAAAGGAATGTTAGTGTTGCACTTCATGAGATGATGCTTAAAGAAGGGTCTGCCTATGCCATAGTGTTTGTGCACAAAAATGGGGTCTTGCCATGGAAAGACAGTAAACACGTTCGCCTAGTGGCTCGTCTCACTTCTCAAACCACTGAGGCCACAACACCAGCAGGACAAACGGTTTGTGGTTGATTGTTGTTTTGAGGCGTTTATTACAGTTGATTCCAAATAATCGGGACACGATTGGATCATTTTCTCTCAAGTAAACGACTTTTCCGGACCTCAACAATAAGACGAGGCGGACTACATGTATCATAAAGTTGTCCTGAATTACCTTTGTTCGAATCACATACTTGTGTGACGTGTTACATTTTTACAAAATTTGAAAAAAAAAAAGTTCTACAAATCATTTGCACTTATTTAAATAGTCATATTTAAATTGTTTTTGTTGAGTGGTATAGATTGCACCGTACTGCGCTCTGAGGGAATATTAGGCTAATTTCTGTCCCCAAATGAGCTTGAAATTTTTTATTTAAATGAATCGATTTGTTTAGATTTTAGCCTAATAAAGTGGCTGTCCCAATTTTTCAGTGTCCCAATTACCTGAAATTGACTGTTTTGGCTGGTATTATGTTTTCTGAGATAAGAACCTTTATTTTGAACAACATTTGGCAGTCTAATGCTAATGAAACTGATTGCTGCATTGTTATTGCAAGACTTCCTAAAATCACAAATTGTTCTAAATGGGTTTTCTTGTTGGCAAATATTGATTCATTGTGTTTTTATTAAGATACCGGTGGCAAAGGAGATTCACACGGTTTCATACTGGAGATCACGGCTTTCCTTGAAAGTGATGAACGAGGACTTTCTCTTCAACATCGCTGCAGTGCCCAGCGATCTATGGCGCTACATGAAAATGTAACGTTCATCTGTGTGTGTGTTATAATTAAACATATGTCAGAGATGAAGATGGCAATTAATGTTTTCATCCTTTTCAGAGTTGAAGATGAAAAACAGGAAAAAAAGAAAGTATATCTGCCGCTTTTACTGGTCGATGAAATAAGGAGCAGATTGATAGACTTTGTTGTATGTACCAATGTTACACAGCAGCTTTAAAATGGAGATAAAATAAAAAACGGTACATGGTTATACGTATTTATTCTTCTTTTCTAGAAAATAAATAGCAGCACACGAGCAGTCCCTTTAACTGTTGCATACAACACCATTTCTTTGGGCAAATTCAGAATATGGATCCATATACAAGCTGTTTTATACTCACTCAGACATTTTGGTGAGTCACATATTTGTTATTTTTACCGTGAAAAATATTTATTTTATTTAAAAAAAAACGTATTATTTTTTGTATTGTTAAATGAATAAATAATTGAAAAATATACAGTGTGTATATATAGATATATTTATTTTTGTATTTTGTATTTATTGTATTTTTTGTTTTTTGTATTTTATTTACTTGTTTATGTTTTTTTCCATCAGGATTTTCAGAACAAAACTTGGATGAGATCAAAGCGTTGTTTGTGGAGAGTGGATTGCATGTTCTGGCTGTGTTCATGCTTGTGCCTGCATTTCATGTAAAAACAGGTTTACACTTACAGAAATTAACAATGACTTGATATGTTCCGATGCATGGTTTATAACTGAAGTGCTAATCTCCGCAGCTGTCGTTTGAAATCTTTGCCTTCAAGAATGATATCAAGTTCTGGAAAGGAAATAAGAGTTTAGCAGGGATTTCTAGAAGATCAGGTAGGTCTTGTGTACACAGCAGTAACTCGATGCTCTAACTGCTTACTAACGGCTGTGAAACACCTGTGTCTCTGCAGTGCTGTGGAGATGTTTGAGCACTTTTGTAATATTCCTCCATCTGTTAGAAGAGGGCTCCGGATGGCTGATTCTACTTCCCACCGGCGTTTCTGCTTTAATTGAGGTACAAAACCAAGAGGAAATGTGTTTGCCTTGTCATGCTTGCACTTTTAAAAATGTATCTCGTTCTCCTACGTTTCCCTTGTGTTAACCATTATACAATTCCTACATTTTAAGCTATGGAAGATAAATAAAATAATGGGACTTTCGTCTAAAGCCCAGGTAAGTGTTTAAGACTTGTTTTTTTTCTGTTTTGAGAGATTTTTCAATCTATATTTTTTTCTAAAGGTTGAAAAAGTGGGTGAATCTGTACGAGAAACAGAAGTGTACGATTCTGCGGTAGGAACAGTTTGAATGCTTTTCCCATTTACTTTCGCAACTTTTTTTCTCATTACATTTGCTTTCAATCTTCCAAAATGCCTTACCGGATTGGTTTTTCCACCCAATGATTTAGGCGATGAAATTCTTGTCATATCTGATGTACCCGCTGTGTATTAGTGGGGCTATGTACTCATACTTTTATCTTCAAAACAAAAGGTAATAGCCGTGATTGAAATGATCATCATTATAACTGAAGGCATGGCAGTGCATGTTGGAATTACAGTGGTACCTCTCTTTACCAAATTAATTTGCAAACTATTTGCATACAATTTCTATGAGAAAGTTTGTCTTGCTTGATTGTGGCGTGGTATATTGTTAATACCATATATACATTGATGTGGTTCGTATATTGTTGAACTTTTAATCCTTATCTCTAATGTACTTTGTGTCACTGCTGATACATTTAAACTTTGTTAAATACTTTCTTAGTAAAAAAAAAAAAAAAAACAATCATGTGGATTAGATCAAAATAACTGCAAGCTTCATTTTAGGGCGGCAGCAGTAGATATTTAAAGACTTAGGGGACAATCTCACATGAGAAAATGATTCTTTTGGTTTGCCATCTTGAATCACACGTCACAAATCTCGCGTTGGCAATCTGTTTGGTCAGCGCAATGTCATCGCGATAACTGCCTGGTCAACTCGACATCACGGGGATGTTACAACATTGTAAAAAAAAAACGCAAAAGCAAAGATAAAAATGAGTTTCCTTTGCCTTTTGGATCGAGTGGCTAGGACAACGAGTGAGTGAGACAGAGAGAGATGAGCTTTTCGGACAAAATAAGCAACAAGAGGCAAAACAAGACAATAATTTAACAAACAACCTGAAAACTAAGGAGGATGGCAGAGCAGACACACTGACAGACCAGAGTAGAAGAAGAGCACACGAGAGTAGAAGAGTGAAGAAGTGCAGATGTTCACACACACACACACACACACACACACACACACACACACACACACACTGAGGAGGAGAGCGGAGCAGAAGCTTTTTTTGCAGAAGCCTCTCATCACACCACTCGTGTACTTCTGCATCACAACCATTGCCTTTCGTATCCTGAAAAAAAAATTGTAATTAGGGGGCGGGACTATCTCAAAAACACTACTTTGTAACTAGACATTTTCGTAACCTGGGTCTTTCATAAGTAGAGGTACCACTGTATGTCTCAAGAGTACAAGAGTACAAGAGTAAAGCGCTAGTGGAGATGACGGCATGAGAGAAACGCTCTGCTTGTGTTTCTACTCCATCTGTGTCTCAGCAAACCAGAATGTTTATGTGATGAATGATTGATTCGCACCTGTGACCTTCACGCACCCGAGATCAAAGGGGGGGGGGTGATTTTGCTTTTTGAAGCTAATTCATGTTTGCACTTTTGGCTTTTTTTTTTTTTTGAGCATCATCTGAGACACTCAGCATTGCATCTGCATGAGGATCAGTGTTTAGCTTTATTAGATACACCTGAAGGTAAGTGGCCATTTTGTGTCTTGTCTGATCTTTTAACCAATCGGTGTAAGTCTGTGTGAATAACTGCAGGACCGGTTCCATCTCCTCTAGACGGAGTCTCTGGAAACAAAAGCTCTGTCCATAGGTTTCTTCTGATAGTTGGAAATCTAGAAGCAGAATCTGGTGGCATTATGTCCAGTGAGATGACTGATAGAGATCAGCTTAGTTTTAGTCTTTGGCACAAGTAGAGGACTGATATTGAGAAACCAGCAGCTGAAAACGTGGTGGAGAAGAAGAAAGTGATCGTGTTGGAGAAGAACTAAGAAAGTGATTGAAAATTTTCAACAGAGACAAAGCTTTAATAAAAAATACTAAAATAATGTTAAAATCATAAAACTTTCTCCATTGTGAACTCAAGTGAACTTCCCTCCTTTTGATCAAGTAGTCAGCTGGCTAAATGCAGAAACCCTTTTATCGAAGAAGACAGCTTAAAGAAAGAAAGATGAGGATTGCAGGCTGCTTGATAAATGTATGAAATGCTAATCGAAGGTATATTTTAATCACCGGGCCGTTTAAATGCCGGGGCTACTATTGGAAAATATACAGTAATCTATATTCTGAAATCATTGTAGATGATTCCGAATCAGAAACTTTATTGGACAAGTTGTGAATTGCAACAAGGAATTGAGTTTGGTCTGACTTCGTCTTTTCCCTCTATAACATGTATTAGCATAACTATATAAGTGTAGGAAATAACTTTGTCAGATCGAGACTGATGGTGTGAGGTCTTCCCGTACCCTTTTTATCTGTAGTAGGTGAAAGGTCACAGGTGCTAATCATGCACGATGAATGGAAGCATGAAGCGTCTGCAGAGAAGTTCCTTCCTATTCGGTCATTTTGACAATCGTCTAAATGGAACAGAGGTCATGGAAGTCACAAAGACATCTGTGATAATATTACACTTCAGCACTTTGTGTACACTTGTATTCACCTGGAACATGTGGTGTGTTCTCAACAGCTGGTACTCTTGGATAACCAGTGGCCTTATAAGTGGTAAATAAGTGAACAAATCGTTCAAAATATGAATGAAATCTCAAAAGCAACTTGAAATGTTTGTCATCCAACAGGAGTTTATGCGTTTGGATTTCTGTCTATGGTCCCTCAGTTGTTTATTAATTACAAGGTAAGTTCATAAACCCGCTAGTGTTGTCGCGATACTAAAAATAACTATTTCGATACAATATAGTACTTATATATAGGAAAAGTATCCATACACAATACCATTTTTGTTTCCACGGGGATCTACTGCAACAGCCTTTTTTTTTTTTGCTTTTTTTCGTTAAGAAAAACATACATAACAAGACTAGGACCATGAAAATGTATCTGATAGAGGAATGTCAAGACAATAAAGTGCAAAAAAAAAAAAAAAAAGAATAAAATTGAAACAAAATGAGTTTGGTGGGAGCTTTCTATTCCAAACCAAAATGTACTTAGAAGTAAAAGTGTACAATATTGTATTGATTTAGAAACTGATTTAGATCGGATTTAGAGAAATAATTCAAAAACATCTTCACTGATCAGCGCATAGATAATCTACTATAGACACAGGTTCAAACGTGCTTCACACAATTACTGACATTACTAGGATTATATTGCACATACATTCCCAGTATTATTATAATCTCTGGTCAGATGCGGCAAAACTGGACTTTAAAACACTTGTGTTAATAATGAAACAGTTACTAACTTCTCAAATTTCTTTCATTATCCAAAATCTGATACTAAACGGTGCTAACATCTCATGTCTCGAGATGCAAGTCTGCATCTCGAGACATGAGAGGTTAGCACCGTTTAGTATCAGATTTTGGATAATGACGTCTCGTGCTCATTTGCCTCGAACCCGGAAAAGTTCTAAACAAAACTATCTCATCAGCGCTTTTCAGATTAAAACCGCTCACATAGACTCCGCACTTGCTGACAATATTTATCACGGAAGCTTAAAGACCCGGAAGCGCGGACAGTATCGATACTTTTGGGTCACAATATTGTATCATTTTAGATTTCTCAGTATGAATACTTAAAGAAATATCGATATTTTTGACAACACTAAAACCCGCCATGTCACAGTTGCCCATCTTTATTAGTAAAACTGTATTTTTTAAATCGTTTTTTTTGTTCCAAGGCGTCTTGTGCTTTTCTTTACAGATGAAATCAGTGGCTCACCTGCAGATGTCTGTTCTAATGTATAAGGTGTGTGTACTTTGTTTTTTTAATGCTGCTCACTTTTAGTGAATCTTTATGGAATCTGTTAGGAACTCTGGCGGATAGCCGGTTCTAGCTGGTATTTTGATACGTCCGGTTTATTTTTATGACTTCCGGTTGATCTGTATTTAAACACCTGTTTTTGACATCACCATTGCCAAAGTGTCAGTGTTTCTCACCAGAATCAGATTAGTGCCAAAGACATCAAACGTACAAGAAACAAACAATAAAGTTTCACGTTTTTATTTGGTTTGTTATTTTCCGTTTGCAATCTTTACAGTTGAAATGTGCAATTGCTGGCCTTTGAAAGTGTGCTTTATGGAGTGGGGACATCTCTCGTTGTGATGTTGAATTGTGGCTCTGGTGTGTTCTAGGGTTTGAGCACGTTCGTCAGTGATGTGTCCGGTGGGTTAATAACCAGCGCTGGACCGCATCAGCTCGCCTGCTTCAGGGATGATGTTGTGTTTCTCGTTTACCTCTATCAGCGCAGGTACTGGACCCTGTATTCTGCTCGCTTTTCTGTCACATTTACCAAAGACGGAGCAAAATCTGAATAACACGTTGCAGAAATATTACAGTCCCTTCATTCATGCAATTTGTGTAATTCTTTAGGATTTATCCATTGATCAAATCCCGGTCACGTGACTGTGGCGCGCCACAAAGGACCAAGTGTAAAGGAAAGCTGCATGAAGCCTGAGAGAACCTGGTGTCTTCTGACCTCTGGAGCTGCATGAGATACACGCGTGCGAGGTTTAGCACTGCCACGTGTGAGCCTGTCACATTTCTGAGTTTAAACGCGTTTAAGACTGCGATTACTGTTATTTTCACTCAAGACACTGAAAGAGTCCAATATAAACTCATAGAAAAGCCTGTGTAACTTTGTAAAACTACAGTACTGACATTTGCGTTTGCTTATGATTGTAATCATTTTTTTATGATTACTGTTTCCGGATTATAAAACCTTTATTGATTGAGCAGATTTCTGGTTATGACTTTGTTTTTTGAGGAGTGCATCTAATAAAAGAAAAATAAATGTTTGAGTATTTTCTTCCATGCTCCCGTGTTGCCGCTTTCTGGGTGACAGGCAGCCAATCCCAAGGCTGGACACACACTTATTCACACACTTACTCATCCCTGAAAGAGCCACGGAGCAGCCAAAAGACTACAAGGCTTTAAGATACTTTTTACTAAGGGATAAGGTGTTCAAATACCACGCACTTCAGAAACTTGTTAGATCTACTTAGAAAACTCATATTAAAGAAACTCCAAAATTTTAAAAGTTAGTGTTAAAAAAATAATAATAATTAAAAAATAAAAAAAAATAAACAGCGTCCAACGTACGGCACCGATACCTTCAGCACCCAAGGGAGGCACATCCTCACGTGCAAGAATCACAGGTGCAAAAACGTATGGGATCAAATTTGTGGCAAAAGTTGTTTCTTTGCGCTCGTGCTCACGCTCACTTCTTGTCTGCGCGCCTACAAATCTTTATGGCACAAATTTTACATCTTGCTCTGATTGGTCAAAGCGAACCAATCGTGGAGCAGACCACAGCCATGGTCCCATTAATCCAAAGAAAATCACATCACAAACTCACAGCTAAATGTACGTGACATGTTGCTCTCTGTCCAGGGATGTAGAAGGTTTTTCTTCCAGCAAAAATTCTATGCACACGTCTCCTGCCTCCCGTTCTTGTTTGTTACAGCAATTGTTATACAACATGCAGAATGTATAATTTAAGCGACTCATTTATTCACGTTGCACACAAAAAATTAGGCGAAAATTGTCTTTAACATTAAATTACCGCAATGTGTTTCACCAAATTTGACGAATTTTTAAAAGCACTTATTTTTGTTGTGCGCGGTAAACAAAGCTGACACTGCATCTTGTAAGAGACGTTCTATTTTTGACAAAAGCAAGTCTATCATTCAAAAAAGACTATGGATGATTGTCCAGCTCTTGATGTGCTGCTGGTGTTTGCTTCATCACTGCCGTCAGTCGTGTCTAATTCACATTCTTGTGGTTTCTAATTCACAAATAGCCTCCATTACCTTCAGCAGCCTAAAGATGGCGATATTCACCTCGTCCGCCAAAGAAATTAACCGCGGTATAAATTGATTCCTGCTTGTCGCGCACAATCAAAATGTAACGAGTAGCGATAAATGTCAATTCAAATGTAGTGCAGTGAAAAGTACTGCTACTCAATCACAAATACAGTGGAGTAGAGAGTAAAAGGTGCTTATATTTTTGATACTCAGTGCAAGTACAAAGTAGCCAAAAACACACTTAAGTAAAGTAACAAAGTACATTTATTCAAGTACCTTACACCCCTGACTGGTACCATCAGGTAACGTAAGATTCAGGAAGAATGGAATAGAGAACGAGCAACAGAGCACTGTTAATAAATTACACTATAATTAGTTTGAACAAATCTGTAAGCATTGCCATATTTTAGGGAGTATGATGAGAATCCAAATTCACATTTTATTTGTCACATACATATTATACGTACGTAGTACAACATGTAGTAAAATGTGTTTTTGATCGTTCCAGCATTTAAACATTGGGATGGGGGAGATCTAAATGTGACAACTAAATGTGCAAAGGGAAATGCAATAAAAAGATAAAGAATAGAAATACGAATTGTTTTAGTTGTATGTTCATAATTACCCTTCGCCATGCACATACGTTTCCTAATTGTTGTTTAAAAAAAAAAAAAAAAAGCAATGTGACGTTCATATCATTGTGACGTGTACAATGTAAAACAGCGACACCCGGTGGCAAATAGAGAGAAGCATGTGAGTGAAGTTGAGGTAGACGGCGATGGGTTGTTGAATAAAGCGTTCCAGTTCAAACAACAGTTGTCGTTTGAAACAACAACACGGACATTACAATGCGATGAATCTTTATTGATATAACGTTAATTGCAATAGTCACTTTATGTTGGGTAATTTAAATGCACTTTTTGTCTTTAATCAGTTTGGGTGTGTGTGTTTATGCCCTAATGTTTCATATTGTCTTGATGTTTAAAATGAAGCACAGTTTTAATTAAAAACCAAATAGCATGTTTATTTTATTTTATTTTTATGAACAAATAATCGTTTGGGCAAAAAAGATTCTCCTCTAACTATGCTGTCATCATATCAGTCTATCCATGTCTGTATCTTCACCTTTGATCAATTTTGAAAGAATGAGAGTGCTCTGACCATTTTTCTTTACTTTTCTTTTCTTTTTATGAAATTCTGAATTTTGTATTTTTGTACTGGGGGGCAGTCACTATATTTAGGGAGGCATTGCGCATTTTATCTGTAAAAAGATTGTATTATAGAAGAATTGTTCATTTTTAACAAACTTTTTGTAGCATTTACTTCCAACCCTAACAAAATGTGGGTGAGTAAAAAAAATACTAAATCTCACAAAAATCGTATCACTTGGCCCTATTTTCACTGTCCTGTCTTACTACTATTATCTTTGTATTTCATTTACCATTAAAGTTTTAATTCTGTATTTTGATTTATTAATTTGTTCTTTACATTTGATTGTGCTCCACCCTTTAAGAGCAGTTATCCTAATTATTCCTACCACCTGCTTCCTGTTAGTGGCTAATAAGACCACACCTTAATTCCCTTCACACCAAGTCATGTATTATGCAAAGAATTTCCATTGTCGCTTGTGAATGGCTAAATGAGACCGAGGCAACAGTTGAAGGACCATATCATGTGTTGAAGTTGTGCTAGACACTTCTGTTTTAATGCTCACAACTATGAGACGAAGCGGTTTGCTGCTGCTGTGTGTGCTGCTGGTGGATGTTTTCCACACCGGTGAGAGCTGCTGTGTTCTTCTAGATGTGCGTTTGATTTAAACAGACGAGCTTGTTGTTTTAATGAAGCTACCATGTCACGTGTTCTCCCGAGCAATGTCTGATCAGAGCTGTGACTTGTAAGGAATGATCAAGTCTTGATCTTCCCAGTTTGTTCCATTGCCCTTGTGTTCAGGACGTGTTTTTCTTTATAATGTTTTGTTCACTTCCCAAGGACAATCTCTGGACTGTTTCAAATGTGAAATTGGATTCTGGGATCTCTGCGTGACCACCACGACGAACTGTAGTGCTGATGAGTTGTGCTACGAGGGAAACGGTAAAGCTGGTGAGTCGAGTCTTCACCTGAGCGAGGCTGTTTGGCTTGACTCGTCTCTTTAACAGTGGTTGTCTTTCTGTTTTTCAGCTGATGTTCTGGACATCAAGGTGAAGGGTTGCCTGCTAAAGGAAGCGTGCAACAAGACTACAGTAGTGGAGTTTCTTGCCAATAAGACTTTATATAGTATGACCATGACATGCTGTGATCAGAACCTTTGTAACTCCTCGTCAGCGCTTCAGCCGTCGCTTGTGTCTGTCTTGCTCTCTTTATTAGCACTGGCGAAGTTTTACATGTAACCTGATACTACTTTTATATGTAACCTTGATGCTTCTGAATTTGTTAGCTTTGACAAAGTAATAAAGATGATTTTTAACACTTTTATAACGTGTCAGCAAATGATGTAAATCCCTTTTTTGTAAGTGGTCAAAATGACAACTGTAATGACGTAATGCGCACGGCAGATTGTAATTAATGTGGCCAAGTGTTTTCTGATGTTCCTGTTGACTTTAAAGAAACTTGAACTTTGGGAAAGTTAAGTAAGGAAAGAAATAGTTAGAGATCAGACTAGTAAGACTAGAAACCAAAAGCTGGCTGTTACATCAGGCCTCGCTTTTTATTTATTTTTTTTTTCTAAAAGTTAGTGTTATATCCTAGTTGTCTCAAAAAACCGAACGAACAACTTTTTTTGTTTAAAAGCACTTTTGAAATACTTAATTTACTATTTTGTAAGGGGGGGGGGTGCTGATTTTGTCCTCAACTGTATATAAAATTGTTTTTCAGGTTATTACAAGTGTAAGAGTACAGCATCGATCAAGTAAACAGAACAAAATTGACCAACAATGTATTAAAGAGAAGCCATTCAAAGCCTTTAAAAAAAAAATAGTTCATTGAATATAACCTCAAGCGTTTACCTGGAATGAAGACGACATGAGGGAGATCTGTGTACAGATTCCCTGAATCTTCGGCCACGGTACTTTAAATATTTATTCTCTAAAACATTTAACTGTGACACAATAGGAGCTGTGTCCCCTGTTAATGCTTTTCATTTGTATAAGTACAAGGGCTAATTTTGGGCGAGTTTTCTGCACAATGTAATTTGTAGGTGGGGATCTGTATGTCTTGGAAAACAGGAATGAAACCCCTCTTCCTCTCAAAAACACTTTGAGAAGTACCATTTTCACAAGTTGTGAAAGCATTTTAAGTTGAGCTCTGAACATCACATATTATTCTGTCCTCCCTAAACGTTCAAGGACAGGTTAGTTGATGTAGGGTTGCCACTCGTCCTTTATTTTATGGAATTGTCACGAATTTGCAAATGAAATTGTGCGAAATTTAGGTTTCTGTGATATATTTTTTAGCTTTTGTTTTTACAGCGTCTCATGCAATTCATCCCACGTGAATTTTCTGATTGGGTAAAACGCAATGTCATCTTTGATTAGTTTTTCACCCAGAATCCTAACACTGCCATGGTCCCATCGTTGCCCTTGTGGACTGAGTCTGGAAAGTGTTGGTATTAATAAAATGGCAGAAGATTCTCCAGGTTAATTCCCGCATCGTAATGTTTCAGTGCTTATATGCAAGCGGCTGCAAACATTTTTTTTATTTACTGTTTTCTTCATGAAATAAAGAACATTCTGTGATTATATTTAAACTATATGTGTTTAATATTAACTGAGAAAAGCCATGTCAACAACTGAAATCCCAGTGAAATGTGTAACATTTTACTTATTTGGCCTGGTTTTCACACACTGGGTCACAAATTGTAACTGTAAAAAAATGTAAGTGGATCACATTCCAATGTGATATTCTGATTTTTGTGTATTATTGCTAAAGCTGGACACAATAAATGACATGAAACATTTAGTTTAATACGCTATTAAACATCATAATGCCCACGTAAAATGGACAAGAAAATTCAAAGTTCATTTATATAGCGCTTTTCTTAGTCCGAGACCAACGCAAAGACGCTGTGTGGAAAAAGTATTTAAAAAGAAAAATGTTGATTCTTTATACGAGTAAAAAAATGGGGGGGTGGGGGGATCAGTTAAAAAGGAAAACTATGTCTATTGTTGTTCAGACTATGGGCTAAAATTGCAGCCCTCCATATGTTTAAATTAGAATTCGGCTATAATAACTTTATTAGCTAATGTTTGTTTCTATTTTATGTATGCGCGGTTTCCCTGTTTGGACAGGTGTTACTGCAAATAGTTTAGCCAAAATCTTCAATAGCACTTTTAAACGATTTAACGCACCATATAACAAACCGCGATTAACCTATTTATGCACTAGAGGGGACGGCACATCTATCTCGCACCAAACTTTAAAACCATTATAAGAGACCAAACTATAAATGCGTTTTGTATATTAAAGTGTTTTGGCATATTTCTCATAGTACCTCTGTTAATGTTAATTTGGTTTGCCATGCTCTGCAAAAATGATACAACACAAGCGGTTGGCGCTAACGAATCAAATTCAAACACTGGCATGATTGACAGGGTAATCCGCCATTCTGTGTACGCATTTGTAGGAAAATTACCCAATGAACGAACTGCTTTTTTAACGCCCGCCCACGCAAAAAGAATCTATGAGGGTGAATTCGCGTCAATGGCTTCAGCTCGTTTTCAGAGTCCAGGCTTTGACAAACTGAACCGAGAGAAGAAGAGACTGTTGGATTTTGTTGTTTCGGTCGATGAGTAGTTGTGTTAAAGGAGCGAGTGCCTAGTTTTTCTTCCTAATGGTGAGTAATGTTTGACCGAGTTACGGTCAGCTGTTGCAAATCTTTTTCAAAGTTTTAAAATGCTGATTCCTCTCCTCTCTCAAAACAAACCGAAAGACTTAAGATGTATCTTAGTCTGAAAACACGACTGTCTTGCGTGAGATTTACAGCGAACATAATCGCACAGCTAATACCATGTTTGAAACGTTTTAACAATACAAAGCGGGAAAGGCCTTTTATTGGACACTTTTGTGATTTGAATCACGGAACTGATGCGTCATACTCTTTCCGACGCTTCTGGTCGATAACTATGTTTAAAATTAAGGTGTTTGTAAGGTGTTAAAATTAAGATGATTTGAGCTAACTAACCATGGTTTGTTGCTAACAACAAGCAACAGCTACAAAAAGTGTCACGTGATTTCGCTAACTCTCCCAACATCGTGAGATTCATTGATCAAGGATGTGGTGACGTCACTCAAATAACTCGTCATTTTTTAGCAAGTGTTCAAAACTTTGTGTAGAAAGGCGTTTTTTGATTCCCCGTGATGTGCTTTTTCCAAAGGTCAGGCTTCGTTTGGAGACACTGTGTCCGTGAGTTGCACAGACATGGAGAACGTTGGAAGTTTCCAGGAGGAACCGTTTCCCCCCAGTTTCCATCCAAACGTGTCGCCGAGCAGTGGCAGCCGCATGACAGTGGGTTCCGCGCTTGGTTTTCCCGTGGCTGCGTCCACTGTGGCTAAACTTAGACCAGCACCAGCAGACAACAGGTGGGAGCTCCATGTATGGATCATTGTGAGAAGTTCCGTGTCTGCAGTTTACTTCGTTTTCCTAACCCTAAATACTCTGTTGTTCCCAGTTTTGTGAATCACCATACTTTACGGTTTTCTTGGAATGCTGTGTTCTTTTTAACACCCGTTGTTACGTACATCCCAATAACTCGGTCCCCAGCACAATGCGCAGTTACTTAAGGTGTTGTAGTCTGTGTTGCTGCTCTGTGGGTTGACTCTGACTGATCTCTCCTGTCGTCACCTCTGTTTATCTGGGAGTTTTCATGGTCTGCCACATAGAGCCTTAACTTCAACTGTGGTGGTGGTCCTCCCTTTCCTCCATAATGTTCCTTACTATGGAGACGGACGGCTGAAATCTCTGAGACTTTCATCGTTTTTTTCACCCCTTCACCTATACCATGACCAAGAAAAATCTTTGTTTTCAGGTCATTTGAGAGTTGTTTTGAGAGCCCATGTTGATGCTCTTCAGAGAATATTCAAAGGGGAAGGAAACTTAAAATTTCCAAAAATTAAATCTCATAATTATTTGTTCCGAAGGTTTAGAATCAATAAAATGACCATGGTGGCCAAACGTATGCACCTGCCTAATGAATGAAAGAATGAATGACTTGATTAATCCCACTAAGAGGACATTTCTTTCGTTTTCAGCAGCCACAGGGAGACGGTACAACATAGAAACAGTGATGATAGGGTAACGAACAAAATGGTAAAAAACGTGCAAAGGATAATAAAGAAGGTACGATAAATAAATAAATAGTGCAAATACAACAACCGTCTAATATTGTTTAAATTATTAATGCACACTTTCTGTAAATACTAGAGATCTCGCGAGATCCGATGCTTCTTGTGAGATGTGATTGCATCTCATGATATCGCGAGAATTTGGCGCCAGTATTTGGAATCCAAATTTTTTTTAAGAATTTGTGTAATTACTTACTATGAAAATAGAAAGAGTGAAATCCATCAACAGTTTTGAACATTTTAGTGAAATAAAATATTGCTCTCCTTATATTTTATCGAAGATTTTTTTCATTTAAAAATAAATCTAAATCTCGTCTCGTCTCGTGGGAAAATTGTCTCGTCCCACCCCTAGTAAATACTATAACCTTTGTTTCACTTATCAAATTACACTGTGTCTCCTACATATGTTTAACTGAATTTTTTTTTATTGTGACAACTAACAATTTTTCCAGACAACTGGTGAAAATGTACAACGTTGCCCAAACTTTCGCACCCCACTTTTAACACTTGTACCAGTGGCTCTCAAACTTTTTTGGTCACACCCCCCTTTAAACTACACATAGGAATGCTTTTTTTTTATTTGAGCAACTTGAGGAAGAAATCTTTTTATATGACTCGGGATGACGAGTCTCCTCTGTGAACAATACGTTTATTCAGTTTATTCAAACAGATGCCCTCGGATCATTCGTTTGTTCTGCATTCTGGAAATGAACAAACGCCCCAAACTGATTTGTTTACTTGACTGAATTAAAGATCCGAGTCGAACTTCCATTCGATCCAAATATTGTTGTTTAAGTAATTATTCCAGTTGTGATGTGAGTCCAGAGAGGCCGTTCACATCCGTTAATGGGACATGGACTCGTGTCCGAGAGGTCGCAGGTTCTAATCCCCCTAAGTGTCTTTTGGGTTAATTGCAGAGCAGTAATTCCCTATGGTCTCTAGTGGCCATATTGGCATCACCTCACCTTCCACTATAATTGTACGTTTGGCTACTCACTTGAAAAGCTCCAAAACCAGAGTGGTGGAAAACGTTCATTTTTGTACTTTCTGCTCAAGACTAAAATGCATCTCTTTCAGGGCAACTTGCGTTCAGGCGTCATATATAGAAGATGGACAACTTTCACATGTTCAAGCCCGGGATAAGTTTGCACTCAGCCTTAACGAAGATATGTAAGCATATGACGCATTCTTCTTTATAATCAGATTGAATGAGTTTGATTGAAATTGCAGTAACTTTCGCAGTAAAGTTTTTGATCTTAATATTTTTTGTGCTACTCTTACAATCTTTGGGTGCTTTCACATATAGTTCGTTTAAAGCGATCTAGCGCTGCACGATATTGAGAAAATATGCCATGTGCGATACTGCTGTTGAATATTGCGATAACGATATTGCTTGCGATATTACATATTCCCATATAAGAAAACCCAAAACTGTCTGAAAAGTAAAACTACTGATTACTAAAATGAATCCTCAAGAAGAAGCGTGTGACGGCGTTTGTGAGTTTGTGATGGCGGTTCGATGTTTTTCACACGCCGTTGCTTTTTAAAATCTTTGATCGATCGTCTGTTATTAGACATCTTTTCTGTAAAGGTGTTAATTCTTTCTGGACGTTTTATTGTTTTAAATATTCAACCCTGAAAATCAGGTTCTCAAAAAACAATATAAACAACCACATATTATTTGTAACACTTGTTGTAACTTGTAACCAATGCAAATGCATTGAATGAAACACATAATGTAATGTAAAAATAATGTTCAATAATTACCATTACACTTAAAAGTAAACATTTCAGTATTCAGAGGACAAAATTATTAGCTCTGTTTAAAAGCACTTTTGAAACACTTTTGAGGGGCTAATCATTATGTCCTCAACTGTAGATGTTTGCTGTGTGTGGTTTAATGAGTGTCATCTTCTGGTTTGAAACCGCAGTAAACACACACACACACACACACACACACACACGCACGCGCACTTCAGAATAGAATCCTTTTTCAGGTTTCAGGAACATTCCCAGTCTGCAGGTTATTAGGGCGCGTCACCGCTGTACGCGAAATCTCGCGCGGGTGTCATCACGCCAAAATACCAGAGAAAGATATGCGCCATCATTTAAATATTATAAAGGAAAGATGATCTTGCATTCTAAGTTCTGCTCGATGTGCGCGGGCGGACGAGTGTCTGACTGAAACCGCTGATCAGAGTTTCCTCAGTTTTGCGGCACGATCCAGATACTTGAGACACATCTTCTCTGCTGAAGCCAAACTACTGTCAGATTTCAGAAGTGCCCTTTTTTAGGCACGAGTTCGTCCCAGTTATCTTTTAAACACGCATCTCCTTCTGCCACGTTCATGTGCTCTCTCCTCATCTGCGCATTGCTCAATTGCCAATAGTATAACGTCTATTTGGGAGGCGGGCAAAATGGTCCCTTTCGATTGGTCAGATTTGGATGATGCAAACGCTTGACACTTTTTTTTTTTTTTTTTACATTTATCGCAACTTCCGCGATAAATCGCGTACCCTATTAACTCAATAACGGTATTTTTGCGGTATATCGTGCAGCCCTAAAGCGAACTCTTCAGCAGTGAAGAGAACCCAGACACTTTCTTGTTCACCCGTGAATCTGTTAATTCCACGATCTCTCTCCTGCGGTGTATTTTACACCTTTTGTTGTATGTTTTTTATTGGAGCTGTTTTTATGGGTTGAGAAGAGTTGTCGTTTCATGCAGTTGTGACCGCGACCTCCCATTTTGAAAAGGGTTTTTTTTAATGGAAGATTAGTGCCAAAAATATCAAACGTAAATTAGAAACTAACGAAAATGCTTCTCTATATCAGAAATCTACACTTTAGCAGTGTAAATGCCTTTTTATAAACCTTTGCTTCTCTTTGTGTATAGAGACAGCGTAGATGACTTCATCGCTGCCAATCGATTCTCTGACCTGTTGGTGAAGGTCAATTTGGAAGATTCTGGTTCAACTCGTGTTTCCAAATCAACAGAAAGGTCTCTGGCGCCACTGGCCGTGTCGAACAATGGTAGATCAGCTTTGCTTTTACATTTGAGTATCAAAAATAACGTTTCTAATGCAGTATCGATGTATTAATTTGTGTCATTGTAGATTCACAATTGACATTTTTGTTTTCTCGGTAGATCTTTCCACTGGGCAGTTGTCTTATTCACATATTTCTTATAAAGATGCACTAGTGTCGCAGGTAACAGTTTTTTTCTGTGATTTGTATGTTTCTATTTGATTTTGAGACTAACTTGCTCTCTCTCGCTGGCTCCTGCCTTCCCATTGATGATGAAGGAAGAGGAGTCTTCAGACAGAGAAAGTACGTCTAGTTTCCTGGCTAATGAGAAGCTGATGTCTCTAGACAGCATGAACAGCGACGTTACAGGTTGGTTTCGTTTTGGCACTTCCAGCAACCATACATCTCCCAAATAAACAAAGACATGCCAGTTGTGATGTTCCATTTGTTTGGATGATTCTGGTTTGTATCTGTAGATGAGGAAGTTGATTTGAACAAGCTGCATGAAGAAGAGCTGGAGGTATATTTTAACAGGCTGATGCCTCCTTCAATCCAGAGAGGCACCGTGGAAGGACAAGAGCTTCCAGTTGTGAGAATTTATTATTTTTTTTCAAAGTTTTTTTATTCTTTTAAAAGTTTTTACATTTGGCTTTTTTATGTTAAAGGAGCTGCTTCCCAGTTCATCTCCACCTAATTCTGAACACAGATGCAGCTTCTTCGATGATCTTGACCAGGTAATGAGCCCAAATTAACATTTTACATTTATATTTTTCTTAAAAAAAAGCACTGTAATAAATGATAACGATTTTTATTGATTGATTATAAGTTCATTTAAAACCACTATTAGTCTTTAAAAGGACTGCGTTATGCATTTCAAACAATACCGCTAATATTTTATTGAATTTGTATTTTGATCGCAGATGTTTTTTAGTCCAGATAATTTTAATAAAATCGGCTTGTTTTCGCACCTGCATACTAGCCGCATCCACTCTATTAAACCAGGTTCCCTTTCCAGTTGTTCACCTGACACTACTGGGGACAACATTACCTGACAGGGAACAAGTTTTGCAAGCCACACTATGTATGTTTTTGGATTAGATTGTTTTTTTCTTTATTACATATGTTCGCGGATTCACGGCTTCGTGGATTTTTTTTATTAGGTCTGCATAAATTATAAAAGAAATATATCGAAATGTTCATGCTCGACCACGGAGTCTCCTGATTTTGCGCGCATCCTGTGCGTCTCGCAGGTATATTATATATTAATATTTCGTTCCTTTTTCGTTCGTTTTTACGTGGTGCAATATTTTTTTTTTTTAGCTTGCATTCGTAAAATTTTATAGTAGTGGTAGCATGATAATTTTTCGTTTTTTACGTGGTGCATAAAACAATAAATCACTTACTGTTTTATTGCATTACATTCGTTCCGTTGTACTGTGTGTATCTAACATCTTTAGTACATACTGCTTCACAACCTTTCGTTTTTTTAATGTTGTGCACTTACTGTTTTATTACTAGACATCTGTTCCTGTGATGATTTTTTTTATTTATTTTTTTTTTCGTACTGCGATGTTTGTTAACATTACTTTAATAAAGAATACTACGTGAAAAAAAGTGTTTTAAAAGTCTGAATAAGTGTTAAATAAATACTGTAATAATGCAGATTTTCACCCTTTGCGATCAGGCTTGGAACGTATCTACCGCGATAAACCAGGGTTCACTGTATTTACTACAGGAACAGAACGATTTTGAATTGTAAATGTACATGTATGTAACTAAATAGATCCTTTCCCAACCTGTATTTTAACACCAGCATCTTTGCTGATTAAAACTTATAAAAATCATACCTGCTTAGAGCGCCCCTAGTGGTGGAAAAACATCTGCAGAATAGCCGCACCTTTGTATAAGCCGCATGGTTCAAAACATATGAAAAAAGTAGCGGCTTATAGTCCGGAAAATACGGTAATTCGAAAATGTTATTGCCATTGAGTCTATGCTTGACTTTAACAGATTATATCTCTTAGCCTCAGAAAAGTACATACCAAGAAACCATGTTCTTTATTCACGTTTGTTTTGCTCTTGTACGCACAGAAAGACTTTCGGTTGCCAAATGTGCGTCTCGCTGCCACTGGTATGGATTCTTGTCCTGCAAGTGATGAAGAAGAGGACGAGCTTGAGACTTCACACATCCCGAGCAGACCTCGATTCCTTCTGCCCAACTCCATCAGACAAACTGTTGAGTGTTTTTTTTTTTTTTTTTCCCCCAGTACGATTGTTCAAGAGCGTAATAAATAAATAAATAACAATGCACCAAGCGTTACAATTATTCAACCATATCGAGTATGTGTGTGTGCTGGCTGGGATACTTTTAATTACCAGTCATTTCGGTTTCGTCTTGCTTTTTCTGAAGGACAAGTTGGGAGAGAGGCATCGGCCAAGTTTTCGTCCCGTGCTGGAAGGGGGAAGTTCTGAAGATGAATCTCAGGCAGGAAGCGCGTGTCCTGACACCACCATCACGGCCACAGAGCAGCGCTGCTCCGCTGAAGGACGTGTTCTCCGCTCTCCCATCACAGGTCCGTTTGTTTCCCACTCATTAGAGCTGATGGGACGCAGACGTGGGGTGACCATCTCTTGCGCCCTTTCAGTGGATGGAGGAGGTCGTGATCAGGGCAGTAGTGGGAGTGTTGTGCGGGGCAGAAGCGTTGTGGGTGGAAATGGAGATCTCAGTGTGGAGAATCCGACGATGCTGAATAGACCAGACTTGGCTTTACCAGGCCAGGTAAAATACATTTCACTTTAGAAATGAATAAACTATTTTTTAATTTTTTTTAACTTTAAATTTGATCAGCTTTTCGACAGAGTTTGGTCCGTTGGTTCGGGTGAGGCTGTTCAAGCCGATCCGACTCCTCGATTTGACAGCCAGTTGGCGATGGATTCGAGCGCGACCCGGGACAGACAGGAGTATCTCGTACGTCTCTGTTCGGAAGTTTTGTTCAAATGGTTTTATCTTCAGGAATGTGAAACCAAAACCTTGACAACACATGTTTTTCTTTTATAGGACGCCATGAATAGCCTGTCAGATTTTCAAGTGGACTCTGTATATTTAAGGGAAGGTGCCAATCCCGACCGACAGAATTTGTCTTCCTCACACAATCCTTTATGTCAAGGCAGTTTTACCTTTTCGCAGCTTGATCAAGAACCACACAGTAAAGCTGATCATAGTTTAGACTATTGCCAGACTGATCGGAATTCTCCAAGGTTGCGAGGAGTACCTTTTGGGAATTCCCAGGTTTTAAATCCTAGCAGCATTCATAAGGACCAGTCTGTGGAGTCTAAGGACCTTGCCAATGGTTTTCAAAAAGAAAGTACGGATTTATGGAACGAAAACGGGGAGGCGTCAAAGCTCGAGTCGCAGCAAGGTAACGATTTGCTTTAATGCCCTTTAAAAATCCCGTTTATGTCCAAGTTCCACCTGCCCAAATTGTTTGAAATCAAGCAAAATCCATTCAACTTCATTATTGCTTCAGCCCCTAATATCAGGGTTCCTATGCGTTAGCCAATAGTATACCAAATATTATCAAGGCCTTAAAATGCTTGAATTTTAAACGAAGTGCCTGAAAATGTAATTATTATTTCACAACCAAAAAATACAGTGGTACCCGAGCAAATGAATTTGTGCCGACAACGATTTCGTAACGCAAAAAATGTAATAAACCGGGACGCAACTAATATGTAAATACCTTAATCCATTCCAAGCCACCTGTAATATTAGACCCCTGTCATAAACTGTAATAAAAAACGTGTTTCTTAACAATAATTGATAATGAAAAGTAATTTGTCTATTTCATTCAAACGTTTTATATCCATCAACTGTACATAAACTAACCGTGACTCTTATCCAGTTGCTATTGCACAGCACGACTTGTTTTTTGTTTGTTTTCGCATAATATCTCCTTAAATCTAATTAAAATGGCAACATCTCATTTTGGTTACATTTAGGCAGACCTTTAAATATATTTACCACAACTGTATGGTGCATGGACTGGGAAAGTGCTTGATAAGTGCTTGAATTTGACTTTTTCCCTGTAAAATGTGCAGACAAATGATTAAAAAAATGTATATTTATATATAATAATGAGCTTCAAACCTCTTACTATTTCCACAGCTGCAAACACCAACCTCAGTGTGGTCTACCAGAATGAAGAGGGGAAGTGGGTCACTGATTTGGCCTATTACTCTTCTTTTGAGAAGGAAATGGAGAATAACACATCACAATTAGTGGCTGTGCAGTTCCAGTCTGAAGACTTTCTCGCAGGCAGTAAGCTGACAGCAACAGCTTTATCATTCTGCGTCATATATTGTGTTTTGTGACAAAAACGTTTTGGTTTTGTTCCTTGTAGTACGTGGAGATATCGTCAACTAGCAAAATGTGCTACAACTAATGTTTCTTATTTCAGGTCAGGCCATGGATAAGATCGTTTTGGATCAAGAGGAGTTTGAAAAGGAGCATCAGTTTATGCAGGTATATCGTCCAAGTCCGTATGTGTCGAGTCGGCACAAAACGACATTTAATTCACACGGAGGCTAGTTGACCTCCTACGGATGTTGTGGTAAACCTGTTTGATCCGGTGTGCAAACGAACAGTGTTTACTTTCAGGAAGAGCAGATCGAGGCTGTAAATGTAAGTGAAGTTCTCGGTGACACGTCCTGGAGGCTCCCCAAAAGTAACCACATTCTCATGAGAGCGTCCCAAGCATCTTCCGGGTTCGAGGCTTGCAACCAAAGCTATCTGCGCATTTCTCTGGGCGAGTTCTTTCAGAGGCGATCCGAGGCTCTGGGTTGGCTTGGGAGCAGCCGAGTGGAGGCGGTTCGAAGGGTAAACGCCAGTGTTATTTCCCCACATTTACAATTTTGTCCACGTTAGTATTTGCATTCAACATACATATTTAATGTCTGTAATTCGACGTTCTATTTTACAGAATTCTATCAGATCAATAGGACCCAATAAATGGTTAAAAGATCGCGGCTGTCCCGCCACTACAGGTCCTAAAACTAAAATTGGTTAAAAATGTTGCCGTTGTTAAAAGGGTAATAAAAGATTTAAGAGTTTTTTTTTTTTTTCATTACATCATTTCTTGTACAGTTCATCGCATTATTTTTTCCTTGCATTTATTTCAATTTAAAGCTAGGAGTAATGCGCTTAATCACATTGCTGGTTTGATAACCTGATTTCGAACGTGTTTTTATTTGATCCAGAATCGTGCAGCTCTAGGCCGCCACATGCAATACATCTACTGAAAAAGTTATCTGTTTAAGTATTTAATTTGTTTATGCAGTGAAAAGTAAAGTTCAAGTTCAGTTATTTATATATCACCTTTCTCAAGTTCAAGTTCAGTGCGTTTCTAGGGCTTTGTTTACAGTTACAACTGTCTCAAAGATTCACAGATCACAGATCAGTCACACACCAACTCAAAGCCGCTGTGCCGAATCACATTAGTAAGGTGAAGGCAGACGTGGTCAAAGTGCTAAACATTTGCTTTCATAAATGAACAAAATGCAGTGAACGAACAAAAGAATGATCTATAACAGATCAATGTTCGGTATAAACAGCTTTTAAAGCGGCGTTATTGGTCTTGCTGGCTCTGTCACACTTGCTTCTGAAGGAACTCGGCAGGTAGCTCCCAAACAGTTTTGTAGAAGGCTTTGCAGATCGGTGGATGTAGGCTTTTCACGTCCTTCTGTCTTCTCGTGATGACTTCGGGAAGTGGGCAATGACAATTTGTAGCGCTACTTGTTTTTATGGTGAAAGTGCGGCTTGATTGTTCTTAATACATTTCTAAATGGAATTAATGGAAACACAACCAAACTTTTTTGACGAACAAACTTTTCAAATTTTGACTCTGACTCCAGATCATTTCTCTACACCCCTGTGCCCTTGTTCCCATGTTGGCAGTATTGCAGTTTGGCACCAACTATGGGTTCATTGTTTTTTTTCCATTAAAGGCCACTTTTAACCAGAAGACCGCAGACGGGTATACACGAGTCCCATTATAACATCTGAAGAATAATCGACACCAATTCCTAGTTGTAAAATGTAATAAATGTCAAATTCCAGTAAATGATGACTTTTTTTTTTGTTTGTTTCAGCCCTCGTTTGGTTATGTTATCACCTCGCCTGAGAAAAGGGATCCTGTTGCTTTAATTCGGCCTTCAGACGTGTTCTTCATAGGAAGCTCCACGCGTGCAGAAGCTTACCAGCAAAGTGATGGTGACGAGACGCTCAACAGAGGTGTGTTCAGCATTCTAGCATTCTAACACAGACAACTAACAGACTAACTCGGGGTTCCTACGGATGCATGAAATCCTTGATTTCCGGATTCAAACAATTCTTGAAAATGCTTGAATTGTAAATGAACTGCTTGAAAATTAAATTCCAAGTGCACGTCCTCAGGGCCGGACGCCAACTTAGGCGGAGCGTAGGATTTCCGTGTTAGACGAGTCACGTGGATCACGACACCCCCACTGCTTCTTTACCTACTACAACTATAGACTATTTCAATCATCAAAACGAAGCCTTTTGACTTGTGTTTTCAGATTTTAGTATTTAACATATAATAGTATTTGTTTGTATTCAAACGTGCATTCAGAATACAAAAGACAGAGACAAATAGAGAGCGAGAGTGATACGTGAGTCTGTGAGTCACTTTGATCCAGGTCTGATTAAAAGTACACAATCGATTAAACTGATTTAAATGGGACGCACGAACACCTTTTATTGTGTCTGCGTCCCCGGCCAAGCAGAACCCGTAGAAAAGCGTTACAACGTTTACAAACGACAACACACTTCGATAAAAATGGAGAAGAATGGCCGGTGCTTCTCTCCGTGTCTAATCTCTTACTTTAAATAAAGTTAGAATACATATTTTGCTTTAATAGGTCTACAAAAATAAAATGTCCATCTTCATTTCCCCAATATCACAAATCCTTCCCCCATAATGGTACGGTTTCATTTTGACTGTGTTTAGGCATGGCTTTAAATGTACATTTGACCACAACTGTGTGGTGCTGGAAAAACCTGAACATGGACCTTGAAAGTGCTTGAATTGTATCTTTCAGAAAGTGTAGGAACTAGGGTTGCCACCCGTCCCTTGAAATATGGAATCGTCCCGTATTTGAGAACGAAATTGTGCGTCCTGTATTGAATGGATACGGGACGCCACTTGTCCCGTATTTTTAATCATGACGTCCCTCCCGCATTTAATGAAGATTCTGCTTTCCTACTTTTGATTGGGTAACACTCGACGCCATCGCTAGTTTGATTGGTCTTTTAACTGTCCGGTGAGGGAGGGCGTGTCTGTAAAGTGTTGGAGTTTAGTGGTAAAGTTAAAAATGGCAGATGCGATTCTGAGCGTGAGCGCAAGCGGCTTCAAAAATACCGGAGAGAGTGAGAAGAAGCAAACGCCCCCTCGAAAAGGCTGGAGCCAATGGTTACACACATAAAACAGAACAATGAATAAACACACATGCATTAATTAAACATGAGCCTGAGAACACAGAACCAACACTTTCCGAACACGTTACAATATCAAGCAAACTGCAAAATGTATCAGAGTATTCAGCGTGACTCACGGTGTCTGTCAGACGTCATACCTCAGGAGAGCAGCATTCACGTCATGACAGAGCCACAAACACCAGCTACTGTCAGACAGTCTTCATACACCAAGCCTCTCCCGAAGCAGACATGGTAATAATGACAGTGTAATTATAATTACCAAATATTTTATTTACCGGTATTTATTTGCTAAATAATGGTTAAAATGTTTTTCAAAGTCTGTGAAAATCCGTCTGGATCATTTTTTGAACAGTCTGTTAAAATAAAATTATTATATTGAGATAATAATTGTATTTAATATTAATTCAGTAACACCAAGTCAACAACTGAAATCACAGTGAAATGAATGGCTAAAATGAACTGTGAGTGTGCACTGAGTGCATTTTAATTAAAAACAGCTTATTTTAAATGTATAGGTGTTTATACTTCCCGGAAAACATTTCAACGTTGATGCCTGTATCATAAAATGATGTAGTCGTCGCCACGCCCACATGGCCACGCCCACAAAGTCCCGCCCCCAGCGCCCCTCCCCAGCGTCCCTTATTTTTAGGCATCAAAAGTGGTAACCCTAGTAGGAACCCTGCTAACATTGCTGATTTTCGTTTTGTCGACTACAGATGATTTAGATGAAACTCTTGAGCCCTGCCTCGCAGAACCACAATGTGAAACTGTTCCTGCACAGACGGACCAAGAGGTTTCACAGGTATTGCACAGTGTGTCTCGCTGCATAGATTTAAGTCAAGCTAAATGTTGTCATGTTGCCTTATCAGTGGGATTTCTGATGATGAGTATTTTGTTACTCACTAGGTCTCTGCACAACAATTGGAGATCTCCAAGCACTGTTCCGAAACGCTCAATTCCACTTGTAATAGTATGCTCAGCATCAGCACAATCGCCGCTGCAATTGAAGATGCTTCCATTAGCTTAGAGCCTAGTCAACTCGCTGCAATGATCATGGAACTTTCTAAACGGAATCGCTCGAGAAACATCGAGAAAGGTGCCAAGCAAAGCCAAACCAGTGGCGTTCCCTTGCCAATCGCAAGCGGTGTTCCAGAGGAGCTGCACCACAACAAATTGGCAGGAGATCTTGGTCCGTCTGACATGGAGAAATATCTGAAGAGGGAAGAGATCTCGGGTAGTGAGAGTGACAGCTCCTCCTCACAGATTTGCATGGACGTTCTCACTTTGTCCGAAACGTCAGCCAGCTCTGAACAACAGACTCGAGCCCGAGAATCAACTGAGGATGCTGAGGCTGCCCACACTGCTCAATATTCAGTAATGGAGAAACCAGAAACTGGAAGACGTCACACAGGTAATGAGCCTAAAGCCACAGAAGACGTATCACCAGCTCTAAGGTTGAACATCAAACACACTGCCAATCCACCACCTAAAGCGACTAGCTTACCAGTTGCTACTGGGCATCTAGCTAAACCATCTGGGCAATTGTCGTTGTCCTCATCCTTATCTCCGGAACCCAGATCTGCTCATTTGAACTCTTCCGCAGACAAGATGGAACACTGTCTGACAAATGAGGCCACGGTGTCAACCAACAAAATGGCTGTTTCTTGGCCTGCAGATGCCAACAATTCTGCTACTGTTACTGCTCGTTCTGTAAGACCTGATAACTCTACGTCTGCTCCTGGAATGGCATCAAGGACGTCTCCCAACACTCTTAAGTGCAAGTGCGCCAGTCCTACCAACAACCCAGGTGCTACGAAGCAGACGGAGTCACCAAGAAGACCCCAAAGATATCATTTATTTGCAAAAGACGAAGTCGATGTTCAAGATTCACTGCGGAACCCAATTGGTATTTTTTTCATTCTGAATCTAGTTAACATTTCTCACAACTCAAAGCTCTTTGTTTATTTGTGTACCGTATTTTCTGGACTATAAGCCGCTACTTTTTTTCATATGTTTTGAACCATGCGGCTTAAACAACGGTGCGGCTATTCTGCAGATTTTTTTCAATCAGTTTTAATCATGCTGGTGTTAAAATACAGGTTGGGAAAGGATCTATTTAGTTACATACATGTACATTTACAATTCAAAATCAATCTGTTCCTGTAGTAAATACAGTGAACCCTGGTTTATCGGTAGATAAGTTCCAAGCCCGACCGCAATAAGTGAAAATCCGCATTTACGTATTTATTTAACACTTATTCAGACTTTTAAAACACTTTTTTTCACGTAGTATTCTTTATTAAAGTAATGTTAACAAACATCTCAGTACAAAATTCACAGGAACAGATGTCTAGTAATTAATGGCAACATAAAAAATAACGAAAGATTGTGAAGCAGTATGTATTTTAGATACAGTACAACGAAAGTCAAGCAATAAAACAGTAAGTGTTTTATTGTTTTATGCACCAGTAAAAAAACGAAAAATTATCATGCTACCAATACTATAAAATTTCATACATTCATTCATTTAACGAATGCAAGCAAAAAAAAAAATATTGCACAACGTAAAAACGAAAAATTGTTACGCGTACAGTAACGGAACGAAATATTCAATAATAATATACCTAGCGCGCATCGCTGCGGAGATATTAATTTTCAAAGTGTTTGAATGGGGGAATATCAGGCGCTTGGTGCCGCGGGGGACGTCCAACATTGGTGACGCGCGGGATATGTGCGCGACATCAGCAGACCTCGCGGTCTCGCACAAATATTTGG
The DNA here is from genome assembly GCA_017309775.1 of Paedocypris sp. Pulau Singkep. Classification (NCBI taxonomy): domain Eukaryota; kingdom Metazoa; phylum Chordata; class Actinopteri; order Cypriniformes; genus Paedocypris; species Paedocypris sp. Pulau Singkep. The sequence continues at coordinate 11,883,907 of MU204413.1, forward strand.
ATATATTTTTTTTATAATTTATGCATACCGAATTAAAAAAATCCGCAAAGCCGTAAATCCGCGAACATATGTAATAAAGAAACATACATAGTGTGGCTTGCAAAACTTGTTCCCTGTCAGGTAATGTTGTCCCCAGTAGTGTCAGGTGAACAACTGGAAAGGGAACCTGATTTA
>MU204413.1:11885822-11901421 GCA_017309775.1 Paedocypris sp. Pulau Singkep
TTTTTTTTTTTTTTTTTTTTTTTTTTTTTTTTTTTTTTTTTTTAATTTATTTATTTAATAATTTTTTTAGAAGACCTGCATCTGAAGTTTTTTTTTTTCTAATTACTGTCATGTCTTTTCTTGAAGGCTCCCCTGAGAGTATTGCTACTGTGGAGGTCAGTCGTTGCAACTTCAGACCGTCCACCTCTCCACTTACACACTCAAGCCCGAGCCAGGCATCCATTTCAACCAAGAATGAGTAATGTTGTTTTATTGTATTTGTGTAGTGACTGTCGACTGTTTATATTCTAATGAATGTGTGATTGTTAGTATTTCTTTTTTGTGTTTTGGTAACAGTGACACTTTAACCCGTTCGCCTACTAGCCCAAAGGGACGCAAGAGCCCAGAGAGTGATCCTGGTTCCCCTCACTCTTGCTGTTCAAGTCCATCACTCAGCAGACTGACTTACGTCTCTGTTAATGAGAACACTTGCCTGCCCACCCCTGGTTGCCCCAATGTAAGTGGATTACTAATAGAGTAATTATTATTGGGTGAAATCTTACTTGAACAGCAGCAAATTGTAGTGATAATTAAAGAGTGGAATTGTATTGCCTTCAGATTGTAGATGGTACACTGACAACATTTTTTTTGTATTGCAGTTGTACCCCGACTTGTGCATATTAATCCATGCCGAGAGCCATTTTTTTCGACGAAAATCGTTATCCGAGCTGCGTTTCACATGTAATGCATCTAATCAGTGCTGTTGTTTAGTTTGCCCTTCGGCAGATGTTTCTAAAGGTACAATAGATCATTATTTATGGACCATCTCACATGAAAGGTCATGCAAAGGCCACCTTGAAAAGACGTCATGCATATCTATCAGATTTTCGTAATCTTGCGAGATTATTGAAATCTGAGGGATATGTATGAGATTACTGAAATTTCAGGGATTTGCATTTTGCACAACGCCATTTCAAGATGCCGGCTCTACGGGAGCCATTCCGGGAGAATACAAGCTTATGGTATTTTATAATTTGGGAGCAAGTTCTCTGAAACCAAACTTGAGAGTTTTTTGTTTATTTGAAGTGCAAAGTAGATTAAACAACTTTTTTATATATATTTATGTGTTTTTGAACACATTTCGGCGCCACATTTTGTTTCTCGTTATCTAGGACCTTCGCAAGTCGGGGTACCACTGTAGTATTGTTATGTGACATATTAGTAGAATCTTTCATTTGCCCTTTTTTTTTTTTCTTTTCTAAATGCTGCTATCAAGATTCTGCCCTCATCAAGTGTGTGTTATTTCTCCCTCTATAGAAAAATGCCTCCATGACTCTGAGCACAACTATTGTGCGAGCGAGTCCCACTCCGGACGGAAGTGTCCACAATTCTTTAAAAAGTCCACCGTATAATTCTTGTTCTGGAATTTCTGACCTCAATCAAAAGTCCTCATACACGGCCTCATCCAACCAGAGTGACGTCTACAAAGATCTTGGAGCTGGGACAGATAAAGGGATCCGGCATTCTGAACACGGCACAAGGTTGCGTACGTGCGGAGATTCTGGTTACTCGAGCAAAATAAACTCCCAACATCCCGCTGGCATGTGCCCAGAGCAGTTGCCCCAGCAGTTTGCCCGGGCTTTAGGACCTCTGCCTTGCTTTGGTGCTAGAAACGACTTGACCGACAGCAGTCGAGGTGGCCTTTCCAATGTTCGCAAGCATGTGCTAGCCCGTCCAGTGTTCGCTTCCCAGGCGACACTGCCGTATCTCGGCTCAGAGGGGCAAATACACAACCCAGTGTATCAGACAGTACACGGTGTGCCCGGCCCTTCAGACTTCACTCTTCATACTTGCTATATCAACACACAACCACATCTTTCTGCTCCAATCCCAGTCAGCAACACCTTCGGCTCCTGGACCACACAACATCCCGACTTTCTGTGTAGGTCACATGTTCAGTTCAATTATTCACAATCAAGCTAAATACTGTAATGATGATTTTTGCTTGACTCTCTTTTTAACCAACAATTTTTACCTGGAATTCTTAAATCTCAGTACAGTGGTACCCTGACTTAAGAATGTCCTAGATAACGAAAATCCCAAGTAACGAAATGCGTCAGCGAGAAAATGTCGTCCCAAGTTCCGATACATTTTTGCTTGATGAAATCTTTTTCTCACTGCTAGCCTGGATTGAGATGAGAGTCCAGACGTGTATAAAATCGTTGTTTAATCTCCTTTGCACTTCAAATAATCAAAAAACAATAAAACACTAGTTAGTTGAGACAGTTAAAACTGTGAAAAGCGCCTTACAAATACTCATTATTATTATTATTATTATTTCAGAGATCTTGCTTCGAGATGTATATATTAGGGGTGGGACGAGACTTTCACGAGAGTGCAAAGAAAAGTGCAAAGAAACCAGACGCAAGTGCAAAGATCCGTGTGCTTAACTCGAGCTGCTCATGCCGGCACAAAAATCGGGACGCGTAAACGAATCCTTTAAAAACTTTTGATTCCACACACTGTAGCAAAGATGACGCCAAATTCTCGCGATACCACGAGATGCAATTGCATCTCCGAGAAGAAACTGATTGTACCACAAGATATTGTCACACCCCCAATATATATATAGTATACATATATTAAGGCTGACAAACAATTAAATTTTTTTAACTAGTTAATCGCACTTCCTCAACCAAATTAATCATGAATAATCGCGATTAAATCACAAATAATAATAATAATTTATTAATAATTCTTTAGTATTAACAATTATTAATAACATGAACAAGTATAGAATCTTGTAATATTGAATATTGAAGTGTAAAATGTAAGTTCAACACAAAATAAACACTTGTTTAAATACTGTAATATACCGTTTTGACTAAAGAAAACAATAGGTAAGCCGGTCATAATAATTAAAAAAGAAATAAGTAATTTAATTTGAGGAAAAGAGACAACGGATATGTATTTGTATATTTGTGTGGCAAAAGTATGGCACTGATAATGAGTCTAGCTGAAAAGACTGATCACACATTTTTAACTAAAGGAACAAAAGTCTGACATATGGTCTGTGCGCAGTGAGCATGAGCACGCAGTCGTCTGAGAGACTGTGAATAATTGAATTGCACTCTATTCTTTCTATAAGTGCGCTGTGATTTCAGCTTTGCAAAAAACTGTGCACATAATACTGAACGGTTTTGAAGTGAAACTCAAAAACCGGAAGTGCGATTAATGGCGTGAATACATTTGACGCGATTAAACAAATTTAATTAATCGCACGAGTTAACGCTTTAACTTTGAACGGTGCCGTCGCTCGGTCTTTTTTGTATCTTTGAAAACGTCTGTCAAAGGGCAAATGAAACTGCTAACATGTTTTTATTACATGTATTAACAATATTTTATAATTTTATCATTATGTCATTTTATGAAAAGATTGTCTGGCTTTACAAAGTCATGGCACGTTTTAGATTGATTACAGGAAAAATGTGGCAAAGCTAACAAAGAAACGGCTCTCAGTATGAATTTTTTTTTTTTTTTTTTACTTTCTTGCAAGACAACATATAGACATAACAAAAAATGAACAAACAAACAAGCCCTTCACTGTATAGTAAACAAGCAAAATACATCTAATTTTAGGTGTCCAGAAAATTGAAAAAAGGTTTCCGAATGGAGTCAAACTTAGAAACAGACCCAGACGTGATGTAACGGATCCTTTCCGAATTAAGAGTGGACGTGATTGAAGATCAATCCGAAAACAGAGCTCTCAGTATTCACAAGAGGAGGAGAATCTCTTTTGCCATTATCATTCCCAGTTTAACAGCCGGTCGTGTCACTGGGCTGAGAAAGTCCAAAACGTCCAGTAAGGATTCACTTGAATAAAACAGTCAGAGTACCACTGTACATTTGTGTTGCAGCTCTAAAACGACGACAACAACTGTCTGCTTTAAGTGTGTTTGTATTCTTACAGGTAAAGTGTTTGTTCCCAATGAGCTGAAGTTTCCCAGCTCGTGCTGTGTGGGCATAGCCGCCCAAACCTCACTCACCATTTTCAACCCCAGCGAGCACTGGCAGCAAGTTTGCATTTTGGTTAAGAGTCTGTCCATTAATGGAGAAAAGGTGAGGAGCAAAAAAAAAAAGCGAAGAAGTGGCTTGATTTGGGTATAACCACTGTGATTTGTGTTGTTTGCTGCTGATCAATACAAAAAAGCAACAAGCTAAAAAGCTTAGAGACAACGTGAGCCGTTTGGGGTTTGAATGGACACGAGCATAAACTGATTTACTCACATTAAGAGATGCGGTAAAACTGTTCTGACAGTCCGCAACAGTAACGATGACGTGGTTTTTGTGTTTTATCGCTACAATGAAAACAATTGTGGCTTTTATGGCTCGTGTAAATGTATATAAAATACATTGTTGTTTATAGTAAATGTTTTTGAGAAGATTATTAGTGTACTGTATTTTTTGCACTCTAAGGCTCACTAAAAGCCTTTGGTTTAAGCCGACATCTCGTCTCCTATATAATATATATGTGTATATATATATGTGTATATATATACATAAATGCGTGTGTGTTTTTAACAAGGGCCATTTATTGAAGGTGCGCATTGTAGTGCGGAAAATACGGAGTTGAAATACCATCACTACTTGTCAGAAAATAAGACTAATTGGTTAAGATTTAGTGATTTAGTGATGAGATTTTTGTGACAGAGCCCGAAAAGCAGTTGATAAAGTTTGTGTGCGCTGATTCTCACACTTTATTTGATCACAGGTCGACTCTCTTCCGTTCCAGTGGCTGACCATAAAGAACAAGACGATAATTGGACCAAAATGTAGTGAGGAGCAGAAGGTGCTGTTCATCGCACCCAGGGCTGGACTGTATCAGTGCACCCTGAGTGTCACGTCCTGGCCCGCGGCCGCAGAGTCTGAGATGGTCACGCAAGCCGAAGTCTTCGCCAAGAAAGTCTTCCTGACAGCTGTGGCCGAGAACCCTTCCGTACTGGTCAGACACGTTACAGTTCACTCAAACTCATCGCAATTCTGTGCCTGCTGGTCTTAGGTGAAGTGTCTTGTGTGGCCTTGATTTGAAAGCAAGAACACTTTGTCGTCACAAACAGGTGGACATTGGGAAGGCGGGGTGTCTGGATTTCGGAGACTTGACGGGCGGCAGCGTCAAAGCTTTACCACTCAAACTGGTCAACCAGACTCGTGCCACTCTTCCAATCCGCCTGGTCATTACTGCGGTAAGCACCAGCAGCGGCAGAGCTTCAAGTCATGAGTAGCGTGTCTCTCTCGAAATGATTGTTTTAACACTTCACAACTCTTGGTTGTAGAACTCTTCAGCGTGGCAGTTTTTCGGCTTCTCCGAGAGCCCGATTGCTGTGGCACCACATTCCACTTCGTCAGTCATAAACCATTTACTCTACCCTAGTCACGAAGAGGTAATGTGAATGCATTTGCACAATCTCAAACACATGTGTTGTTGTTATACATTTTTACAACGTACATTAGGGCAAATAAGTGAAAGGTGCACAATTTGACTACAGGGCAAATTTTTGCAGATCTCCCTTCTTAAGTTTTCACTAATTTAAAGAGTACATCATTTCACCACACGAAATAACAAAGCTCTTGATGAAGCCCTCTAACCCCACCCCTTCCTGTTTAAACAATAGAATAGGATATAATAGATTACAATGCCTTTTATTGTCCGTGTATCACAGGCTTACAATGAAATTAGTAGTGCAACTCTGTTTGGTGTGAAAAGTGATAACAAGAGTAAAATATGCACACTGAGTGAAACCAAAATAAATAACTACAATATCTCAAGGTATAGTACAAAATACAAAAGGCAAAAGAAACAGTCTAAATATGACACAAGGAATACAAAAAAAAAAACAAACGATTTGACAAAATATACAAAGTGCAAAATACAAGTAACAGTTCATTTTTCTGTCTTTATTTTAATGAGAAATGTGTCAATTGCAGAATCCTGAAACATTCTTGGTATGGGTTTATTTCAGTGCGCCGCGTGAATACAATACAAATTCAGGTGTGTGTTTCTATGGTTTTATTTTCTTTCTTTCTACATCTCATAGTGTCATTTGTTTTTGAATACGTTGTGCCCTCTTTTTGTGTTGCGTCCAGGCGTGTTGGGCCCTGCTGATGAATACAGTGCACGGGTGGACGTGGAGGTGGACAGTCCCGGGCCCAGTCATGTGATCCAGAGCGTGTCCCTGAAGGCCAGGTCCGGGGTTCCAAGAGTGCATGCGCCCAAAGACTCGCGGGTAACGCGGAAATGCCTTTCCTTTATGACTCTTTAATTGAACGAACGGTTATTTTTAACGAGTCGTTTGGCTTTCTGTGTAGACTGTGTGTCTGCGGGTGGCTTTAGGAGAAACGGCTCGACGAACACTTCCATTAAAGAACGCAGGAAACATTGACGTCTCGCTCAAGCTAAAGGTTTGGTCTGAATTGTTTCTGAGGGGTGGATGTCGGGCTTAGGCAGCATGGACTTACTTGACTTTACAGTCACTTAGCAGACGCTTTCATCCAAAGTCATTACCAATTTTTTTTTTTTTTTTTTTTTTTTTACAATTGAGCATTTTTTTTTCCCGCTCTCCCTTGGAATTTTATTACATCGGTATTATTACAGGAAGTAACTAATTACATGGAGTTTTCACTTAATACTCACATTCTGCTTTGGCCTGATAGGAATACACCATTCATCCTACTGGCCACTAAAGCCTTGATCTCAACATTCAGTTTGTTTTTCATGCAGCCTAACATCTGTAGTGTTGTGCGTAGAGTAGAGATGCACGATTTTGGATAAAAAGAAATCACAATTTCTTTTCTTAGATTAACGGTCACGATTCTGGATTTTGTATTATTTATTTTTGAGATTTAACCCTCCACATCATTTAACCGTAGACATCAGGTTGCCAAACAGCAATAGAATAGCACGTTTTACTCTTTGCTTTAATTGTAAGGAAAAATAATGCAAAAGTAATAACGTTAAGAAAAACTCTTTTTATATATGCTAAATATTTCAACCCATTTACGGACCTGTCGTTGTCTGTGATCTGCTTTGCATTGGATTCACTTTGACCACTCGGAAATTTACACACTTGGATTTTAAACACTAATTTGATCCCATAGAAACACTGGAGTGCTTGTTATTTCGAGATCAGACAAGTTTGGCTGAATCAAGATTTTTATTTTTATTTTTTTATTTTTTTACAATTAATTGTGCCACTCGGAACAAGCAGAGGAGTGTAACGGCTCTGAAACTGTTTTTGGAAAACAAACGTAAACATGGTGACTGACGCCAAACTTATATGTGACCATATAAACATCTTCACCGCATCTTCACTTGCTAATCATGCAAAGTTGAGCTGTACTGCTTCTAAATAACCTTGCACAAGATAAGACACTTGTAATAGACGTTGTATGTGGCTTGAGAGAATACTTTGTGTGTAACTCTGATCGTGTGTGTGTGTGTGTGGTGGACGGCGTGTTCTATAACTGTAACTTGTGTGTCGTAAACCCTTTAAACCTACTTGGTTGATGAAAGTGCAGTACAGGAAAAACATCAGGCTAAATAACAGATGATGCGTAAATATACAGCAGATAGTAGAAGAAAGCGGGTAACCACAAATAAGAAGACGCGTAGAATGTCAGAATTCAAACTGCGTACTGAATTCACAGGAGTATTCTTCAAAAGAGTGAATTCAAACTTTTTTTTCTTTCTTTTTTTTTTTTACGCTAGGGATTTTTTTTGTTCATTTCATTTTTCCTTTGGACTTCTGGCTCTAGCGTTTGTCCTTACTGAGAATTGGCAGCTGACTTGACCAGGGAGTATTTTCCAGTGTATTTTTTTTTTAGAAATTTGCGTCTGATATTTTATGCTTTATTCCCTATCCGTACATTTAACAAAAAAAAAACAAAAAAAAAGTTTAAAATGAATCGGAAAATTGAAAGGCAACTAATGAAGCGTTAGATTATCGATGTTTTCGAGGCTTTTTGCATTATATTATACTTCGAAAAGACATTTTTGCGGTGGTCATGCGATTCATCCTCTGTCTCTGACTGATGACCAAAACGACTGGAGTGACGCGAAAAACAGGAGAATGACGAATGAGGAAAGGACGAAAGAGCAGTCAGAGGTGTGAGACAAAGAAGCAGCGCGGGAAATAGAGGTGAATAGTCATTAGAGGGGAATCTTGAGATGTTTGGAGATTCACAGTTGCACTAGTTCACGAAGAGAACAAAGCGTTTGGTCAAAGGAAGAGTCATTCGTCAGAAACGGAAACAGAACAGAAGTAAAACATCTCACAGGGACCTTTCATCTGATCGCTCACTAAAGGCACGGAGGTGAATGTGAACATCTGCCCGCACGTGGGGAAGAACCATGTGTTACGATTAAGACGGAGGAAAAGACAAAAGCAAAGTAGAAACACGAGATAGCGATACATCAAAGCGTAAACGTGTTCCAATGGGATAGAAATAAAATATAAAGGCACAAGAGTAGAAATCATTTCTCACGTGAAGTGAGGATATAAGTGCTGTAATGTGCTCTTGTTTTTGAGTTCCAACTGGAAGAAGATGAGCTATAGTTGAGAGATTGACGCAAATAAAGCTCGCTGCAGCCATTGCTGTTTGGTCAAAAGTTGTGTGTGTGTGTGTGTGTGTGTGTTGCCCCTTGAGGAAATCCTGAGGGTCTCGAAAGGCGCTTAAATCAAATGTAATGAAATAAGATATAATAATAACAACTTAATTTATTATTGTTTTTTTTTTTCTACAACTTTGGTTTTATTTGAGAAACAAAAGGGAGTAGGCAAATTTATTTAAAAAAAAAAAAAAAAAAAAAAAAAGAAATGTCCTGACGTGAATTCATCTTTATTTTTTCCAACTATTAAAACCCGGTAAACCACTAGTCATCAGAAACTGGATGTTGTCAGTCTTGAATCATACGATTGTCACGGGTTGTTTTCAGTGCGTTGATGGAGACGACTGCTTTTCTGTGAGACCAGAGGAACTGACTCTAAAAACGGGTGAAGAACAAGCCGTAGTGGTGTCGTTCAGCGCTCAAGGCTCGCAGACGCTCAGAGACAGGTCTGTCTGGGTCATCGGGGCATCGTGTCCAGTTATAGCAACCATTGTTCAAGTTGTTGTGTTGTTTTTCCCTCAGTATGTTGATGATTCTGGTTCTACCTGGCGGACCACAGTATGAAGTGATGTTGAGAGGGGAGGTGGAGCTTCCTCGGGTGAAGGGCGTGTCTCCGCCCCCTGTACTGGCCCGAGCGGACGTTCCACTCATACTCTCCAACAAGCAGTTCATGGCGTGGGGAGGCGTGACCTTGGGCAGGGCGGTGTACGTTTGCGTCTACACATGAAGTGCTCGCGTGAGTCCGTCTGTTCACGTGTTCATGTTGTATTGTGGGTGTGTACAGGCAACAGAAGCTGGTGTTGAGAAACAGCTCCTCCACAACCTCACAGCATCTCAGACTTCTCATCAGGGGTAACGACCAGGACTGTTTTCAGGTCAGCTGACAAAGGAACTGCCGTATTTACGCAGATATAAGCACCCCCTCCCAGACTATTCAAAGTTAAAGAACAAAAGAAGAGAAATTGAACTTCATTTATTAACAAACCTAACTTGTGGTTCGTATCACTTCAATGTTGTTTTACTTGAATAATAGATTAAAAAAAATCAATTTCTACAAATTAGAACTGCACATCCCAGAATCCTAATCTGCTTTCTCCCATGGGCCTTTGCATGCCTGTCATAGATTCCGCTCAGCCATTTTAGCCGCTTTTTATCATGCTTATAGCTAAACTTTTAGCAACTTTGCGTTGGTCTTGGACTAAGAAAAGCGCTATGTAAATAAACTTGAGCTTGTGGGTTTGTTTGCAGCTGTTAGCACTGATCTACCAGTGGCTCTTTGGTTTGTCTGTTGCCATAATAATAATGATTGTATTTAGTTTATTTGTATTTCTTCCAGTGTTATTTAGCCATTTTTAAGTGTCGCTGCGTGGATGATGTTTCATTTCTGTTATTGAGTCAGTAAAAGCTTATATGCATGTCTGTCTCTGGAACCGATATATGTTCAAGTTTATTTATATAGCGCTTTTCTTAGTTCGAGACCAACGTAAAGTCGCTATGTGAATTGGATTAATTGAATATTTTTTTTAAATTGGTGAATATAAGCACCTCAAGTATTTGAGCGTTTAAAATGGGAAAATTGGGATGCTTATATTTGTGCAAATACGGTACTTTTTTTTTTTTTTTTTTTTTTTTTTTTTTTCTTAACACCAAATTGAAAATGGGCATGACTTTAACTTAGTTTGTATGTGTTTGTGTATGTACCGTGTGTGTGTTTGTCCATCAGCTGCAGAGTTACTTTGGCCCTGAGGAGCGTCTGACACGTAACCGGGAGCTTTCCATCAAACCCAAAGACGACGTCACCGTTCACTTGCTTTTCACTCCAAGTCGAGTCACGTCCATGCTGGCAAAACTGGAGATCAAGCAGTCAGCTGCTCGTGCTGCGCAGGCTGGGCTCAAGTTCACCGTGAGTCTCTTCAGTGCTCTTTCATCTACCGTATTTACGCAAAAATAAGCACCCCCTATTTTCAACATTTCGAAACTTAAATCTTGAAGGGTGCTTATAATCGCCGCTTTCAATTATTCGCGTATTTAAAGACGCTCATTTCTCGACATTTCAAGTCCGGAGTGTAATGACGGCGCGAGAGCAGCTCCTTTTTCCTAAAAGGAGCAGTCACAAATAAATGGAAACATGTCGTCTTTCCTTATATTATTTATTATCAATTTTCAAGTACAAAAGCGTTAAAGTGAACGGTGCGAAGGAGGAACACGCGTAGATCTTTCAGATGGCCAGTTAAACACTGCGGTCTCGCCAGCCGCGCCTGTGAAAACCGTGGACTTCTCATCCGCGCGCGCTTTTTCCCCTGCGCTACTAATACGCTGATTACGTTTTATCTTGACACCGGCGAATTAAAACATTCGTCCTTCCTAATACTTTTTATCCATTTTTTTTCAAGCACAACAGCATTAAAGTGAACGGTGCGAACGAGGAACGTGCATAGATGCTTCAGGTGGCGTGCTTTAAACTCGTCTTGACACCTGCGAATAAAATAAATGAAAACGAGTTTTATTTACCGAGAGCGGTAGTCTAGAAACAACAAGAAGCTAGGGTTTTGGGTTTTTTTTAAACCGCTGCAATAAGTGACTATTAATATCCGATTTATATGATTTTCGTACCCGTTTTACTCTACGTTTCTCTCAGAGGAACAAGACGCAGCGCTGACGTCATCGGCTGAGCTGCTCTTCAGCTTCTCTCATTTCTTCAGTTCCGTCCAGTGCGTTGGAAATGCCGTGTTCTCCCCATGTAGTCACCGCCACTGACTGACCTTCGCAGCAACACATCGCCTCTCGTTTGAGTTAAAAGTCCCGTAATAATAATATTTAAAAAAAAAAAAAAAATTAACTTTGTAATTTTTTTTTATGATTGAAAAATCACGGGGGTGCTTATATTGGCGTAAATAGGCTATTCACATTTTCCAATGAGTGCTCAAGTAGTGTGTCAGTGGAGAAACGTGGCGTTGTGTTGGCAGATTCCTCTTTCTGGCTACGGTGGCACCAGCAACGTGATCCTGGAAGGCGTCCGCAAGCGCTCCGATGGCTACGTGGCTTTGCTGAGAGGTGTGCGTGTCGGACGAGTCAGTCGCATCGCGGTCCATGTGCGGAACACGGGTTCCCGCGCCGCCTTTGTGAGAGCGCTGCCATACAGTGACCTTCAGAACCGGGCCGTCGTGGACTCCACTGTCATTAGCATTTCCCCTTCACAGTTTGTGCTGAGAGAGAGGACGCAAGAGGTGGGTGTTGTGCCGGTGTAGGTGCTAAAAAGTCTAAGACTGGTGATGACATCATGACCGTCTGAGACTCCGGCGCCTAAGACTGGTGATGACATCATGACCGTCTGAGACTCCGGAGCCCAAGACTGGTGATGACATCATGACCGTCTGAGACTCCGGAGCCCAAGACTGGTGATGACATCATGACCGTCTGAGACTCCGGAGCCCAAGACTGGTGATGACATCATGACCGTCTGAGACTCCGGAGCCCAAGACTGGTGATGACATCATGACAGTCTGAGACGCCGGAAGTTAGCGGAGCCTTTTTTTTTAAAAATGTATTTTGTTTATTTTTAGTTAGCGGAGCCTTAATAGGTTTTTGTACTTTAGTGTTTGCTACTTTTTACAGTTTAAACACATACCATGTTGCCATTAATATAGCCATTGAAGCTAAAGATGGCGTAAAAAATCTAACAAATAAATAAATGCATTTTACAGTTTAAACCCTGCGTTATTCGTGTTATATTCATGCATTCTTCTTAAACGATTGAATTGAAAAGATTGACTTCCGTCTGTGTTTGGGTTGCATATGTATATACACATATTGTGACACTTTGTTTTTAATTCACCAGAGATTTAAAAATCTTTGTGTGAATTTATATAAAATCATTACGCCATCTTTCCAACACAAATCATTGTACTACTATACACAGTAGTTTGTGATATGTAATAACTTATCCATGTGTTTTGTTGTCACAAATGATTAATAACAATACATAATTTAAAACAATAATAATAGTAACAACAACAACACATGTTTCTGAACATTTTATTTAATTAAATACTCTTTTAATACTCTGGAGTTTCGAGCGTGACATGTCAGCGTAAAATCCCATACGCCGTTCCAACTTACCGCCGATCAAATGGTGTGACGTCATCACCAGTCGCAGGAGCCCGAGACCATTTTGCGCCGTTTTTTCCACCGGCTTTGCGGCGTTGCTCTTACGAGGTGGTGTTGTTTCGGCAGGTGATCACAATTGCAATGAGGACGTCCCTCAGAGAGCAGACTCTCTCTCAGTCTGCTCCAGCTCTGCTCTTCACGCTCTGCCTGTTCTGTGGGGACGAGGTCTCTCGGCAGCGCTTCAAAAAGTCAGTGACTGCACCTGACCTTTTTTTTTGTTGTTGTTGTTGTCCTTTTTCAGATAAAAGTGGTTGCTTGCTCTGTTTTATTGTCCGTTTTCTTGACTCTGACATTCGTGTAATGTTTACATTTGTGAATGTGTTTTCAAGATTTCTCCGATGTAATGGGGAGCCGGGAAGGAATATACTCTCTGAGAACAGTTTGCTTAAGAGCGTCCCTTTCCATGAAGTGTTCCTAGGAGAAGAGCATGTTGCAGAAGGCAGGAGAATCTGGATTCGTTAGGTGTTCTCTTGTTAAACGTGCTGATTGCGGCTCTGCTTGTGTTTCAGTGTGTGATCTGCCTCAGAGGCCGAACGAAGCACAGCTCTTCTATGGCAACATGAGCAAGGTGACGCTGTTTCTGTACGGAACCACTGAAACGTCTGACTCGGGAGAGAGTAAGCCAGTGGAGTCGTCAAATCCAAACGCTTCAGACAGGTTTGTGTTGGAGCTGCACAATTCGTTGTTAAAAGATGGCCGTTGCCCTCACGATCTTAACGCAGCATTCATTCCCGTCCCCGCCCACCACGACAGGTCCGAAAACTACAATCGGTTGAAAGATTTTGCAGATATTAAAAAGGATTACAAAAGATTTGAAAGATTTTTCCTTTGCATCATTGCTTTTACATTGCTTTTTGCTTTAAATGTAAATTAGTGCTGTCAAACAATTACATATTTTTTTTTAATTAGTTAATCGCACACCCCCAACCAAATTAATCTAGATTAATCACAAATAATGCCCGAGTTGAGCGCACGGATCCTTGGGCTGGCGTTTCAATTGACTCCGCCCTCTGAGTGAGCGCGGATTTCCGCCATTGCCCCGCCCACCACGACAGCTCACACCACAAGACCGTTTGTGATGATATAGCCAACGAGTAAACTTGAATAAAATGTGTTTGTAAAATAAAACCGATTATTTCAAACTGTCATTACACGTGTATTAAACTCAACAAAAAATAAGCGCTTGTTTAAATATTGTAATATACCGTTTTGACTTTTTGAAGAAAACAATGGGTTAGCCTGTCGTAATAATTAAAAAAGAAGAGACGACGGATATATATCTGTGTGGCAAAAGTATGGCACTGGTAACTAGTCTAGCGGAAAAGACTGATCACACATTTTTAACTAAAGGAACAAAAGTCCGACATATGGTCTGTGCGCAGTGAGCATGTGCACGCAACCGAAAAACCGCAAGTGCCGGAATTAATGGTGTTAATAAAATGTGACGCGATTAAACAAATGTAATTAATTACATGAGTTAACACGTGACCTTTGACATCCCTAAAATAAATGTGAGGAGAAACAGTAATTTGTGTTATACCCTGATGTTCAGGGTTACATATTTAAAATAAATTATAATATTATAATGAAATTGAATTATTCTAATCAAAAAAAATCTTGATTCTTATTTTATCCAGGATTGTGCAGCTCTAGTTTGTATTTTAAACCAATTATATAGTTATCCAAATAATTATTCAATGATTGCTAAACATTTGTACGTACAGTGAACCCTCGCGGTTTGACCATCGCGGATTAACTGATTAGCGCAGACGTTTTTCATTACATAGGTATATAATGTAAAAGAAATATATTGCTTAACATGTACTGGATGTACATACTGTAGATATCTGCACATTACTGTAAAGGGTCATTTGTTAAATACGTAAATATGTTGTCTCTACTTTGCGGATTTTCAGCTATCGCAGCCGGGTTTTGACTCCATCTACCATGATAAACGAGAGTTCACTGTATTTGATTAATTAGTTTTAGAAAAAAGCCTCACCTGCTGAATCAAACAAATACAAATCATTGTTGAGCCATCAAAAAAATACAGTCCTTCCAGTTGTTTGTCTTTCCATGATATTGGAATTGTCTGCGAAATAAACAATAAAAGAAGCTGTATTTTTTCTGTCCTGCGTGACTTGTCATTTAATTGCACAATAATGTAAATGTGCCGCTTCAGCAATGCAGTGCTCATCACAAAGCTCAGCAAACTTTTTGTGGCCGAGGTTTGAGCGCAAGAGTAACACGTTTACTACAATAGTACCAACAAGTAGTACGAGTGATGAATATTAAAATGTTTCTATTGTGTTGATGTTATTGTTTTGCTTTGTTTTTTTACTCAGTGGTTTAAACGGTTTGGGTCATAACATCAGTAACGTTTCCTTGGACGTGCTGCCAGTCAAAGGTCCTTCCTTAAGTCCATCAGAAGTGGTTGTGAAGAGACCAGAGTTGGAGGACACGTGGTGTGTCCAGCCAGAGCAGTTGCTCCTCACTACACCCTTTCACAGTAAGAGTTCTCCTTTTTAGAGCTGTTGATCCGCATGAAATGTGCTTGAACTGGTTTCTGTTGTTGCAGATTCTGCAGCCAACGCAAAGCATGTGGAGATAGTGAACCGGTCAAACAGGAAGTTGAGCTTTGAGTTGTCCTGGCCTGCGCACTGCCTCACAATCAGCCCTCAGCACGGAGTCGTTGAGCCCAAGTACGTGTTTCACTCTAGTGTCGTCACCATTCTTCCATGTGGCAACTACTGAGAAAAGTGTCGATTTTCGATGCCATGGGGGAAAA
>MU204413.1:11903932-11924538 GCA_017309775.1 Paedocypris sp. Pulau Singkep
AGGGAGAGTGAATATATTGGTAGAAGGATGTTGGAGATGGAGCTGCCAGGGAAGAGGGCAAGAGGAAGACCAAGAAGAAGATATATGGATGTTGTAAGAGAGGACATGAGGTTGGCTGGGGTCAGAGTAGAAGATACTCAAGATAGAATGAGGTGGAAAGGAATGACTCGCTGTGGCGACCCCTGATAAGGGAAAAGCCGAAAGAGAAATAGTAGATAAATTAAAATTGTAATTTTGTATTAAAATGTATTTTGTAGTTGTTTTTTTTTTTGTATTTTTGCAGTTTAAATCACTCTGGCAGGAGTGAGTAACAAAACCACTTATATTTACTAGGTTTCATTATTTGCACTTGGACGATAAATGTTTTATTGTTGATGTTTTTCAACTGATACTGATTCATTCTGAATGGAGCAAACCAGACACTGCAGGGGAACTATATGACAAAACTGCCAAAAACACCAAAAAATTGCAAACTTTTTAAGATTGGTGGCAGAATAATTTGTGCAGCAGCAGTTCAGTCAGTAGAGCAGAGGGTTGGAAACACCAGATCATGGGTTCGATTCCCAGGAAAAACTGTACAATTTTTACAAATATTAACACATTTCTAATGACATGAAAGTCGCTCTGGATAGAAGAATCTAACTCACAGTATGAAGTAAAAAAAAACAGGTGCTGTATTAGGAATTGAAGGAAAGCAAAAGAGAATGCTCTAAACCTACATTAAACAAATGAAATGATATTCATGTTGTTCAAGATAACAGTTTTATTTGTTTATTTATTTATTATTATTATTTTTTTTTGCGATTATTTGGATCAATACACGACGCGTCAACCCGGGCCAGTGGTTTTGATAGTCGGGCCAGTGAACTTCAAAAGTGTCCCTTATTGTCTACCCCTGGATAGTATCAATTTTGTTTTTGAGGTCAGAGTATTGTATCGTTTTAGATTTTCCGGTATCATTACTTAATGAAATATTTATATTTTTGTCAACACTATTTCACTCACACGCATCCAAATGTACTTGTTAATTGTCTGCATTTAAAGTGACAGCCTCTGTCTTCCAGAAATCACTTGCAGATTCGTATCCGTCCAAGTCCCACTCTGACCAGCAAGTCATCCACGCTTCCCTGGAGTGGACAGATCTACGTCAGCTGTGATGACCAACAAAAGGTATGTGTTTCATCCATCTTATATGCTCTTCAGCTTTTACTGCCAGCGTTGAATTGTATGTGACGTCAACGAAAAACCACATTCTTTTTTGTTAAATGTGTTATTTAGCCATAGAAGTAATAAGTGTGGGTGGGCAGGTGGAGGTGTGGAATGGCCTGGGAGAGACGGCAGGCGAGATCCTAACCAGCTTCTTCAACAGGGTTCTAGAGAATTGTAAAAGATCATTTTTATCAAGATACTGTAACGTCAGAAAGTGAAATTCCCCCCTTTTAGCAGTGACGGAGAGGGCTGAAAGAGGGAATGACGTTGATTTGAGTTGAATTTCCCCGCTGTGGGACAATCAAAGGCCTTTTCAAGTCACAACAGCAGTCAATTATATGTGTATAAAAGCATGTACGTATAAATTAGTAATCAAGCACGCTTCATTAACATGAAGATAAATAACACTGCACACTATAAATAAATAAATAAACCACAATAACCCACCACACACACATCATAATGAACAAACACAAACCATGAACAAATCAGAACTGCGGTTCAAATCACCAGTTTATAATCGCAGCAGGTAGGAAAGATCTCCACTATCTCTCCTTCACCCAGCCCTGCCACTGAAGCTCATGAAGTGTCGAGGAGTAGCGGACTTTTCAACAGAAAAGGACAGAGGAAATCACTTTTTTGGAGGGAGCAACATACATTTATATAAACAATTTGCTTCTACTGGTTCAAAACTGTTTTTGTTGGGTTGCAGGTTTTTTTGCGTTGGGACTTGGCACTAGTGTAGCAGAGTGGGTGGTGTCGCTTGACTCGGATTGAATTCATTTTGATTGAATTAGAGACGTATTGTACTGCATTTTATATTAGTTTGACATAAAATGGATACATTTACTTGTGTTTAGTGGTCAGCATGTGGTATGGCTCTCAAGGATTTAAATTTTTTAAATGTGTGGTTTATGGCTCTCAATCAAACTTGTTGAGGTGGTTCAGACAAGCGACGGCAAAGGGTTAGCCAAGATATTTGTAGAAACCTGTTGGACTTCAAGAAAGCGATGTGTAGATGTGATGACGGAGGACGTTGAGCGGTGTTGGAATGGAAGACGGAGCGAGCTGAAAAGAGCATTCGCCGCGTCGACCCAGATGAGAAGAACCAATGGAATCAATCGCTCCTCAAAACTCTTTTCTTATAACCTTTTCTTTTCATTCTCAAGACCATTAAGGTACAGGTCAGGGCGGATCTGGCCAAGGATGTCTCCACCGAGAGCTCTTCACACCAACTGCCCGAGCAGACCAAGACGCTCTCGTCACCAGGGCCAGACACTGACCAGTCACCGATTGAGATTAAAAACCGTACTCTGGTCTTTCCCCCAACGGAAACTGGAAATTCATCTGGTAATTCTAGTTCTAACAACCTTGAATGACTGTCATCAGTTGAAGCTTCTTTTTAAAGCCATTTCAGAATTACTTGAGTATTTTGAATGTGATGGACTGACCTGTAGAATGAAAATCCTCTCTCTCTTTCAGAGTGTTCTCTGGAGGTGGAGAATCGCGGGAAAGAGCTTGTTTGGTGCCTCTCTTCATTCGCCCCTCCGTATGTTAAGGTGTGATGTTTGTGCGTGAACGTGTGAAAGTCTATAATCTGCTGCAAACGGACTTTTCTTTGATTCAGGGTGTTGATGGCGCTGGTGATGTGTATCGTGCCACATACCCTGCCTTTAGCTGTAAAACACAATCTGGGACGTTGGGATTTCAAGAGGTGTTGAAGGTGTGTTTGGTAACCTGTGTAAAAATCACAGTTCATCAGAGAACTGGAAACGATCACCAGTGTCGTGTTGTGTTCCAGGTTCCGTTCACCTTTCTACCACGTGACAGGGGTGACTACACTCAGTTTTGGAATTTGAAATGCCATCCAGCTGCCAAGCCCCACGTTAAGACTTGTGTCAAATTCCAGCTTTCTGGCAGTGTGAGTTTAAGCAATTTTCATAATGCGCAAAATGAACTCAATCTTAAATTTACTTATCTGCGTGAATATAAGTACACCTTTTTTGTGGGTGCTTTTAATCGCCGGTTTTAAATCTGCGCCCATTTTTCCATATTTTGAGTCAGAAACGCTTGAAGAAACATTTAGCCACTCTGCAACATTTATCAGGGAGAAAATAACACTGGATGAAGTAGGATTGAAGTAAATATATTGATGAGTATTTTAACAGACAGACCATATTGCATCTGTAAATCCGCGCTAACGACTAGCGAGTCCATAAGCACGTGTCGGGGCAGAAAGAAAACTGTTCAAATCCCGCAAAAAAACAAAAAACCATCAAAGTCTGCTGCACAGAGCAAAACAATGCTCTTCTGATACTCATGTCTGACAAATTCATTATTCTTTATCTTCTTTAGTCTGGCATGCAAATGCTCATGGGAGCCTAATGCCTCAGGCTAAGAGTTCTGGGAGTTTTTATGACTAGAGTGTATATATATTTTTTTAAACTATTATTCAAGTAAGAACAACATTGAAGTGATACGAGTCACAAGTTACATTTGTTAAATGGAAAAAAAATTTGTAATTTTAAGAGAAAATTAACATAATTTAATCAGAAATGTACATAGAATATATAGTTTTATAAAAATATATATTTAAAAATCAGGAGTGTGCTTGTGTTCTAGATCAGGTAGGTCCCAATTAAAACGACGTTTTGCTAGAACATTACTAATCCTACTCGCATCGTTCTTTTTCATTGATTGAATTTGGGTCTGGTTATTTTCAATTCTGAACAATTTTAAAGGCCAGCTTTAAATGACATTACTTTGTTAAATTTGTTTCAAATGTCTGTAGGGCCTAAATCCAGGAGAAACATCACATGGCAAAGGAAATGGCATGCTGGTGAAAACGGAAAACAGTGAGAAGAATAGGAAGAGGACTGAATCATCTAGATCAAAGACAGGGTAAGTGTTTCTAGATCAGGGGTTATGAACCAGTCAGAAACTAAGGGCTTACCCACACTAGGGACTGGGATCCGCGCCCGGGTACAGAAGCACGGTTCGCTTGCAGTGTGAGTGCGAGGGTGCCCGAGCGCGGATCAGGGGGACGTGACGCCACATTCCAGGCGCTCCAAACGGGAAAATGCGCGCGCCTCCTCACACGAGCAGCACGTTTATGTGCAACAAAAGCGATCGATCTATTAAACAAGTGATTTTGCGAGGCTGTGAAGCTCCGCAGACCAAACGATTTAAAATGATAAGCTACAAACTCACCAGCGACAGAATCCACTGCTTCAGTGAAAGAACAGCTCTTCCTGTTTATATTGAAACCGTTGCACCATAGTAATGAATGTTTTGTCCCCATCTATATGCTTAATAACAGATACATTTAGACTCATTTGGATTCCAAGAAAACGCACGAACCTGTTGTGATTTTGTTCATATTTTTTCCAACATATCAATGACAAAGTATGATGAACGCCTATGACGTCTAGCGGTAACTACTAGTATTACTTAATACATCGCAACGTAAGTGTACTGAAGCGCGATTGCCTAAAGCTAATGAGAGTGCGGGTCAGCGAGGGGGGGGTGGGGTAGAGAGGCGGGACAATCGTACCGAAGCGCGGATCCAGCAGTGTGAGTACACCCTGAGATCCACTTTTTTCTGTGTTAGAGCCAGAAAGAGCTGAGCAGAGCCACATTATACACACGGGCACACATAAAGATCATCCCATTCCTTAATATAGAGCTTCTAACAGAGAAGCGTAAAGATAAACTGTTCACCAGCGTCTTCAAGCAGACGAGCCGCGAGCGTTTACAGGCGCGAGTACCAAGCGCACGCGCGAGCATTTACCGCTTACAAAAGAAAATGAACCAAGTAAAATCACTTCTCCATGATTTGGAGTTTTAAAGTGAAACCATCCATCTAAATGTCCATTTATTGCGTGTAAAAAAAAAAACGTAAGTGGGAGAAAAAAACGGAAGTGATTAACGGCAATAATAAAATTTGATGCGACAAACTAATTTTATTAATCACGAGTTAACACGTTAACTTTGACAGCCCTAATATATATATATGTGTGTGTGTGTGTCTGTACTGTATGTGTGTTTGTGTATATATATATATATGTATCTATATTAGGGGTGTGACGAGACGCTTTTCCCACGAGACGAAACACTGGGTTCACGAAAACGAGACGATATTCTCAGCCCATAAAACCGTTCAACTCAAACAAAATATTATTTATTCGTACAAATTTTTTAATAAAAGTCTTGTGCAATACGAACACTGAGTTTTTTGAGACCGAAACAATGACACGCTTCACTATTAAACGAGAAGTCTAAACTTATTTGACTAATTAATGCTGGTAGTATTTTCAGTACAGTGCAAGTTCCTTAACTAAAAAGACACCCGTTTTTTTTTTCTCTGCAACTTGGCATGTAGGAACCATAAGGACTTAAACGAAAAGTCTTTCTTTCTAAAACCGACAACATTTAGTTTATTTTTCTGCAACATTGTGTTGTTTAATTACAATTTGCATAATAAATGTTCTCAAAACGACATGCAACGTTTCTCTATTTCTTAAAAAAAAATAGCAGTTTGGCTTTCCTTCGGGTCTATGTAACCGGTTCTGAAATGGTTCTATTTAAATTTTTATATTGCAATATATTTTGTTATTGCAAGAGGCTGGGTTTTAGGTCATATCGCCCATCCCTACTTTGTACAACCCCCTTTTGCCAGCAAATCGGCACATAATCGTTCTCTATAATGTTTCAATTTGATTATAAAACACAAAAATGATTTTTTTTTTTTTAATAATGATTTTGCTGATAGTAGATTTTAACTCATCCTAACCGTGAGTGAGTGTGTGTGAGCGAGAACACACTATAGCTATAGATCTCAGAGGTTTTATTTTACGGCAGCATGTAATAGCAGTTGTTCTTTCTGCTGCTCTGTTGATTGGCCAGATCCTCTAGCGAAGGGCAGAAGCAGGGCGTCTACGCCCCTCAGCGCTCCTACACCTTTCCTGCCACGCGTTTGGGAACCACGAGCATGCTGAAAGTCAACTTTAGAAATAACTCTCCTAAAACGGATGAGGTGAGTCTTTTTTTTGTTTGTTTGTTTGTTTGTTTGTTTGTTTGTTTTTTTAAGAAGAGGTGTGTTTGATTGAAAACTACCAGTTTGTTGGTAGTTGTAACAATAAATAACATTGTAACTAAACACATCTTATTCTGTCAATGAGAGTGCTTTCACTTGCTTTTAACTTGTCTTAAATATTGTTGTGCTTTTTTTTTTTTTTTTTTTTAACCCTTTACTGCTGGCTACCAGACGGTAAACTTTAAACATTTTTTTTTTCTCGATTCAACGTAATATTTCTGATAAAAAATTTTCTAAAAAAAAAAATGGATTATAATTTTAAATGTTATTTAAACGTTTCACCAGAAGATACATTGTGTAATAAAGGAAGGGGTTAAAATTTCAATCACAAAAATGTACCACTCCACATTCAAGCAACCCACCAGACAAACCTTCTCTTAGAAATTTGAGCAGAAAAGTTACTGTTCTCCCCCCTAGACCTTAAAAACTAGTTTATTATAAAAATCTGAAATAAATCGATTTTTCAAAATTTGGAGCGGCTCCCCTAGTGGCCACTGCTGTGGAAAAGCAATGGAACAGATAATTGCTGCCACCTGGTGATCAAATTATATATTACAAGTGTATGTTTGAATTGATCACGTTTTTTGAAAAATAATTTTAATTTAAGGCCCTGTAATCTGACAATAAACAAAGCGTATCAAATTTGATACAGAACGCAGTAAAGGGTTAATAATTTGTATGAATACTTTCATGCTTGTTTAAATAGTGGCTGAATGAGTCATTGTGAGCATGTTTTATAGAGTAATATCACTGCTTCTTCTGTGTGTTCAAAATGTGTGTTGCATGACATTTATCTTGAGCTTTTCTAATTGACAGCAGCTTAATTTCGTAAGTCCTAAAGAGCCTTTCCACATCAAGCATTCAAAATATTTGCTAAGGTGAGTCACTTTTTCTCCTGGTCCCTGTAATAAAATGATTTCAACAGAGGTGTGAAAAGCAAACGGAACTTTTCTTGTATATGATTTCTATGAAACAAAAGAAAATGCTTCAGTTTTTTTTTTCCTTGCAATATCAACCTTTTTGATTGAAACTAATGTAATGGAATCAAAATTTGTAAAAAGCTGAAGCGACAAAAGTTTCAAACAAAAATGTGAAGATATCAAGCGGGAAAATAAAAAATATGTTTATTTCTAAGAAATAATTTATGTGAATGAACAGGAATTAATTTTTTTAGTTTGTTTAAAATAATTAATTTATATTAATAAATTGTATTAATTGGTTTTATAATTGGTTTGCTTTCAAACAAGTCAGTATAAAAAATGTTTCAATTTATGTTCTATATTTTTTTTAAAGTAAAATGTAATTCATTTATAAAGTTTTCTCGGCATGTAGAACAGCTGTGAATCAAAGGCGTTTCGCGATCTTAAATAATGCAGGACTATTGATAAAGCTTTGCACATCCGAAAAATAGTGTATGATGGTTTGAAATCACTAGTGATGCACCGATACCACTTTTTTTGGAAAACGAGTACGATTAATCGGCAATACCTGTACCTGTATTATATAAAATACCAGTACTTAATAAAAGCATGATTTAAATTTACAGGAAACGGCTTTAGTCATAAAAAAAAAAATTGGAATTAAGAACGTTTTATTTGATGAGAAATGCATGTTGTATGCAACGTATTACAGAATAAAAATAAACGATCAAATCTATTGTAAACGAGTATAATTTGGTGCATCCCTAAACGTAACTGTGATGTGTAGGTTTGAATCTGTTGCTTTCCTGTCATTTAAATGCGTGTTTGCGTACTCTCCTAAAGTTGTTGTTGTTGTTGTTGTTGTTGTTTGTAGGGCACAGCACTACATCAACCTCCCGGTGCAGTTTGTGCCCGTCGCTCCTGGTGAGTTCTGTGGCCTCCTCCTGGTCCAGACGGACACGGATGAGACACTCACCGTGGAGCTGCGTGGAGACGCTTTGTGCTGAATACAGTTCTTCACGTGTCTGGATATTATATATCTAGTGATTCACAATGATTCCACATTGTTTTGCTATGTTAGTTCTTTTCTCGTGTTTGATTCGTTCCTCGGTCATTTCAGATCAATCGCATTTCAATACCATCATGATCATTCGATAGTTGAAGTATTATTCATGTATTTAACGTGTCTCGATGATGGACAGCGTGCTGTTGTTTTCGCTCAGGTTAAAAAATGTCTCTATATATTTGTTTTAAATCTTAAATAAAACATTTGATTTAATTTGCTTTTTTTTTTTTTTTTTATTTCGAGGTTGTTTTGCCCCAAGAAAATGTCTGGCAGGTTTTAGTCGCATTATGGCCGGTAATTTGTTGGAAAAGCACACACATTGTGAGGCTTGATCGTGAAAAAAGTGTGCCTTACATTTTATAACACACTTTTAAAACATTGCGTTCACTAGAGGGCTACACGCATGTCCACATTCAAATACAAAGTAAAAATGTTGGAGATTTCTTTGAAATACTGCTTTGGGATAAAGATGTCCAGAAACACAAACCCTATAGAGATATTTGCTCATATAAAGATATTCAGTACATGATTTTATTTTACTGCTTAATTTGTGTAGTCTCTTCAACACGCAGGTTACATCAAATAAACTGTTTCCCTGGTGGTTTATCTAAATGGAAAAAAAAGACTTGTTTTTCTCACTTTTATTTGGTAGTGATGCATCTCCTGCATCCCTTTTCTTTCTCTCGACCTTAAGGTACCAACAAATGTCTTAAAAGTTCACAATACTGTATTATGAAAGAAATTCCCTTTAACAGATGGAAAAAAATCAGAAATTGTTTGATCTATATATATATATATTTTGCACGAATCACTTTTAAGTGTTATCTAATATGGGAGTTTATTTTTAAAGAGTTTTATTTAAAATTATAGTGGTAAACTTTTCAGAGATTAATTTTAAACCTTTAAGAGTGAATTTTATGAGTTGTCTTTTCAATGTAAAAACAGTGAATACAACAAAATGAAACAATAAAAATAAGTTATAGTCAACCAGATTAAATATATATATATATATATATATATATATATATATATATATATATTTTCTTCTACTTCTTCATCTCAGTTTTACAGTGGTTAATAACCAGTTTATTGGTATTTTATCGTCCCTTTATCGAAATACATACGCCACTGTTGTCCAGTATGTATTATACCGCCACTGTTGTCCAAGCTCGTTATTAAAAGCAGTTTTGTTTTACTACAACCATTTGTAATAATTAAAATAAAAAGTAATATAAAAAGTCACATTTCAAAAAGTGACTTCTAGTAAAAAGACCTTTTTGATTTTTTTTTTTATAAAAGTGTTTTTCTGCCTTTACAGTACTACTATTGTTTAGTAGTATTTTGCTTCAGCTTGTTGCCAGACTTAAAATAAGATATATTTTATAAAAGTCAGAACAAGTCATTTAACAAGACCTTTACAACTTACCATATATAGAAATAACAAATATCACCAAAAAATGTATATAAATAAAAACATACCGTGCAAAAAAAAAACCCAATGATAAGAGCACTAGTAAAGCAGAGAATTAAATGAACTGACCGTGTGTTTTAAAGTAAATTCAAACCAATCGAGGGAGTTCAACCGCCAATAGCATTTTACACATAATACAGACGCACAATAGTTTAGAGCTCTTCAGAACAGAATGTACATAAATGAGCATTAAACAAAAGTTTTTGGACAAAGGCATTAGCAGAGTAAATTACACACAATCTTGCAAAGAAAGATATCTGTTGAAACGTTTCCTTCTCAGTGAGATGTTTAAGAGTTTTCTTGAGTAGAATGAGTTGAAAACACACAATGTGTATTGTTTGATGAGTGAGTTAATAACTTTGTTATTGCGGTTTGTCGATGCGATAACAGCCACTCTTAAAGCGGGCAACAGCAGAGTTCTTTCATGATGTTGAATCAAGCTCTGGATCGCGTGAAGGAGAGGAACTGGAACACGTCCTTGCCATTATAGTACATGTTAGGAGAGAAATGTCTAATGTAGCTGTGAACTCTTCAGGACATGGAAACCAGTTTCTCCGACCTTTATAAATAACCCGTTTGTATTACGGTAAAGCAAAGAGTAGTTTCTGCACCTTTGCCGGAAGAGGGCGCCTCGAGGCGGAAGTAGCGCTTGGTGTCGGAAAGTGCTAGCAGTTTTAGCTTCGCGGAGTTGACATCACGCCGGACCCGATGAGAGGATTTTTTTATTTTTATTTTTGTTTTACCTGATGAGAGGATCACGACAATCTGGAACGGCGAATTACACGCGAACGGCGTCTCACGTGGCGTCAGGCTTGATTGTTATTGGTTCGTAAGCCACGACGAAATGGATCAGGAGTTTGAGAACATCGATTCGAGTGGACAGTGGCAAAACCTTTACAATGTAAGTCATGTGAGGAAAACTCATCTGAACTCTATATATGTGACTTGTTTTAGCGCAGTGTTAACGCCTCAGTCCGCGAGAGCAACGTCACTTTGACGCACATGCGATATTGATCCACGGAATAGCTGTTGCACTAAAGCGAAGCTGTCATTTTCTGTATGTATATCTATCCATCATCCAGAGTTGGGGTGATTATTCAGGAGTCCCTGTTTTCATTACGTATTCTTTATTTGAAACTTAAAATGGACACGTGTACTGTCAACTCTTTAATGACTGATTGTTATCTGCGAATTGATTGTCTCGTGCGTGTCTGCAGGCGGTAATAACAAGTGTCCTCACGTTATTGTTTTAATCTTCTAGGAAATACGTAACCATTCTCAGGAATGTTCCTGCAAAGTGGCGAAATTCCCGGAAAACCGCATTAGGAATAGATACCGAGACGTCAGTCCGTGTGAGTGTCATCCTTGCTCATCCTCTGTTCAACAACACACGTGTTTTGCCTTCAGTTTGTTGTTATTCCAAGTCCATGCGAGTTTACATCAATGCTGTTTGAAGTCATTGCTTTTTTTTTTTTTTATCTCTTTTTGTATTCATTGTTCTGGAAATTCATGCAGAACACTATACAGTACAACAAAATGAACACGAGATCTGTTTATGACAGTGTTAGTTGTCGTTATTGTTCATCTTGATTATGTTTAGAAAACCCAGATTATAATCTTCCATTTCATTAATTTATCAAACGAGTATCACGATTGTTTTTTTTTCCACGATTCAAGATCATGATTCTGCATATTTTTTTAATTTTGAATATTTAACCCTGAAAATGAGAATTTTCAAACAACAATATAATATAACACATATTACTCTTTGCTTTACATTAAATATAATTGGAATGAAGAATAATGTAATGCAATGTAAAAGTAATGTTGTAAAGAAATAAAATCTTTTATAAACGCAATAAAAATAAATATACCAAGGTACATTATTATGTACAGTTGAGGACACAATTTTTAGTTCTTTTTTAAAGCACTTTTGAAATACTTTTTAAACAATGATTATTTTGTAGGGGGCTAATAATTTTGTTATTATTATATATAACCTCAACTGTGTATGTTTGCATTGAACTGAAGTTGAATTGAATTGAAAAAGCCTTTATTTGTCCCACAGCGGAGTAATTGGATTTCACAACAGTCCATTACATGTTCCGGTAAATAAAAACATCTACGTGAAGAGTAAATGCAGCTTTAACATAAACGTCAATAGCACCGCACACACTATAAATGAATAAACAACCGTTCGTCTGAGATCATTGAGTTTGGCAGAATTGTATAAATTCTGGATTAAGATTGCCAGGGGTAGAATCGAGATCACGATCGTTTAACGATTAATCGTGCAGCTCTACCTTTTATATATACATTTCTTATTATATGCTGTATCTTTGTTTTAAGATGATCATAGTCGAGTGAGATTAGAAGACTCGGAGAATGACTACATAAATGCAAGCTTGATTACCATGGAAGAAGCTCAGCGAAGGTATATTCTGACTCAGGTATGAAGCTCGTTTTTATTTCAGACGTTTTCCAGATTTCTTTTTGCATGTTTGTCACAGTGTACGTAATGTCTCATAACATCAACAATCACAGCTTTTTAAATTAGCATGAAAGTTTTTTCTTAACTGAGGAAACAAGTTCCAAAATGACATGTGAGAGAAATGACAATAACTGAGTAACAGTAACTGAGCTAATTTTAGAAATGACAATGTGAGAGAAAGAATGATATTCCTGTAAAGATAATTATATTGTGTGTGCAATTACCATTTTTAAAATCTAGATTATTCTCAAAATTAACTGCACTGTTTTTTTTTTTTCTGGTGTCTGTGAACTTGGTTCAACTGATAATGTGATGGTTGTCTGATTAAATCAGTGTTTCTCAAATAATAGGATCAAAACAGAATAGGGAGAAGGAATTTAGATTCTTTTATCTGACTGTCTTAACTCATGAACAGTAAAGTGAACGATTCTTTTCGAGTCATCCGAATCGTTCACTGAAGAGACTCGTTCATACCGAGTCATATTAAAAAATTGTTTATTTCGAATGAATCATTCACGAAAGACACATCACTATTAATGATCCGGTTGTAAAAGAGAAGAGAAAACGCAATAAAGTCGGACAGACTGACGCAAGCCATTCAAAAATTAAATGCAGAAAATACAACAAAACATATTTTGAGGAGGAGGAAAGACTAATGTGTTCCCTGTGCCATAAAACGCTTGAAGCGGACGCATGAAGCCACACAATTAAGAAGACACATTCAGTGACGTTTTTTACGCTGCAAGTTGTTCAAATAAAAAAAAGGAATAATTTATTAATATGTATAGTAGTGAAATTATTTGGTAGTCTGAGGTTAAATGTTTTTTTTTTTTTTTTGGGGGGGGGGGTCATTAAATGTCCATCCTTTACCAAGCGAATGCAGAGTTGTGCCTTTCACATTTAGCCATCAGCCAAAGACTTTTACTACCTTTTTACATCTCAATTTTATTTGATTGTGCACTAGAAAAAGTGTACATTTTTGCTATTATTTGTTTCATTTGGTAACTAGTTAAGTATTATATTGAGAGCAGAACACTTATTTTTGTACAGTAGATTACAACGATGTACAGTCATGTGAAAAAATTAGGACACCCTTTGAAAGCATGTGGTTTTTTGTACCATTTTTAATAAATGGTTATTTAATCTCCGTTTCAACAATACAGAGAGATTAAAGTAATCCAAATAAACAAATAAAACTGAAGAAAAGTCTTTTCAAGATCTTCTGTAAATGTCATTCTACAAAAATGC
Organism: Paedocypris sp. Pulau Singkep; assembly: GCA_017309775.1. Classification (NCBI taxonomy): domain Eukaryota; kingdom Metazoa; phylum Chordata; class Actinopteri; order Cypriniformes; genus Paedocypris; species Paedocypris sp. Pulau Singkep. The sequence continues at coordinate 11,917,433 of MU204413.1, forward strand.
CTATTCTAACTGAGGAAAAAATTAGGACACCCTTGCCTCTAATAGCGAGTGTTACCTCCTTTGGCTGAAATAACTGCAGTGAGACGGTTCTTGTAGCCATCTACCAGTCTCCGACATCGGTCTGAGGAAATTTTACCCCACTCCTCAATGCAGAACTTTTTCAGCTGTGAGATGTTTGAGGGGTTTCTTGCACGTACTGCCCTTTTCAAGTCACCCCACAGCATCTCAATGGGATTCAAATCTGGACTTTGACTTGGCCATTCCAGGACTCTCCATTTCTTCTTTTTCAGCCAATCTGTGATTGATTTACTAGTATGTTTTGGGTCATTGTCATGTTGCATGGTCCAGATCCGCTTCAGCTTTAATTTTCTAACTGATGGTCTCACATGTTCTTCAAGCACCTTCTGATACACAGTAGAATTCATGGTGGATTCTATGATGGTGAGCTGACCAGGTCCTGCTGCAGCAAAGCAGCCCCAAACCATGACACATCCACCTCCATGCTTCACAGTTGGTATGAGGTTCTTTTCTTGGAATGCTGTGTTTGGTTTACGCCAAACATGTCCTCTGCTGTTGTGTCCAAATAATTCAATTTTGGACTCTTTTGTCCAAAGAACATTATTCCAGAAGTCTTGGTCTTTGTCAACTTTATCTCTGGCAAATGTCAGTCTGGCCTTGATGTTTCTCTTGGAAAGCAAAGGTTTCCTCCTTGCACACCTCCCATGCAAGTTAAACTTGTACAGTCTCTTTCTGATTGTAGAGGCATGTACTTCTACATCAACAGTAGTCAGAGCCTGCTGTAGTTCTCGAGATGACACTTTAGGGTTTTTGGAGACCTCTTTTAGCATCTTGCGGTCTGCTCTTGGGGTGAACTTGCTGGGGCGACCAGTCCTGGCCATGTTGGCAGTTGTTTTGAAAGTCCTCCCCTTGTAGACTATCTTCCGGACAGTGAAATGGCTGATTTCAAAATCTTTTGAGATCTTTTTAAATCCCTTCCCAGACTCATAGGCTGCTACAATCTTTTTTCTGAGGTCCTCTGACAGCTCTTTTGCTCTCACCATGGTGCTCACTCTCACTTCAACAGTCTGGAGCACACCAAACTAAATGTCTGAGGTTTAAATAGGGCGAGCCTCATTCAACATTCAGAGTAACGATCTACTACGTATGTGTACCTGGTGTGATATACCTGTGTGAGATCTGAGCCAATTTTAAGAGGGAATACATGTGAGGGTGTCCTATCTTTTTCCTCAGTTAGAATAGGCATTTTTGTAGAATGACATTTACAGAAGATCTTGAAAAGACTTTTCTTCAGTTTTAATTGTTTAGTTTGATTACTTTAATCTCTCTGTATTGTTGAAACTGAGATGAAATAACCATTTATTAAAAATGGTACAAAAAACCACATGCTTTCAAAGGGTGTCCTAATTTTTTCACATGACTGTACAACGCTTTATTATACTAATTTGTTGTATTTAGTGTCCATTTCATATAACATATTTAATATTGAGAGCAGCCAAGTTATTTTACAAATTCAATTTTACAAACTTTTTAAGAGGAAGTGTTGTAATAATTGTATCACTATAAAGCCTAATCGCTGTTTTTATAAACAATGTCCTATATATATGGTTAAGATGAGGTAAAGGCCTTAAAAGAAATTCAGTTTTTATTGCAGGAGCATACTTTCACACTGAAAGTGGTAGACAAATAAAACTTGAATTTAAAGTGAATTTTAAAGGGAAATAAAAAAAAATAACCCTGACTAGTTATTTTTCATGAAAAAAAAACCCTGTTCCACAATGATTGGCACCCCTAACAATTCATAGCAAATAAAAGTAATGATATTATTTCTGTCATTTCTACAGTAGTTCACAAAGTTGATTAGAGTATAAAGGAAGTATATAATGACATCGGCTTCGAATAAAAACAAAGTCTCCAAAACAAGCATCAGACTCTTTCTTGTTTACGCTAACAAGCTATGTGTGAGGCATGCAAAGAATAAAACCCGTTCTCAGTTGCAAAGATATTAATAACAGTTACAGTTATTAAGTTATTAAATACACAGCACAGAGTAAATATTGACTGTAAAAGAGGTGAAAAATGGGAAGGGTGAGACTGAAAAAAGAAGAGATGTCACTGTCCAACAAGAGAAAGTGGACGGCGAAAATAGTTTTCCATCCAGAATGGACAGATTCCATTTCATATTAGCCACGGTGAGACTAAACTAGTGTGTCTGATATGTTCAGAAAACCATAAAGAATATGAGACACCAAATTCGTTCAATTGTTAGGATATGTTCAGATTTTCTACCTGTTTATAGGTTAAGGTTGAGGTTTAAACTTTTTAAAGTGGAGCATTTTTTTATTTATATAGTGAAGAACATTTTATTCTTAATTATTTTTTAAAGTAGCCCTGCTTTTATGTTATAAGTTAGATAACATTCTAAATATATGCTCAGTCCGATATTACGTACAAAGCAGTCGATTTGTCAAAAGGTTTCTGTATTGTACTGAATTAATTTGATTTGACAGTCAAGTATTGGTTATAGGATAGTTAAGAAGAAAGAAGAAATCTATAAATATATATTAATATATTCTTTATAATATATCATGGTAAATAGTTAGTATAATATTCTGAAAAAATTGTTGCAACCGGACCTCTTAGTGTTTTAGTTGAGTTAGCGGAGAAATTCTGCGACGCTATTGTTAATGCCAAATGAAAAGAGATTCACTTTTTTTTTTTATCCCACATGTGAAATTGTAGCAACTCAGCGAGGTAATTGAATTTAAAATGACATAAATTGACAATTACCAAGATAAATATATTTAAAACTAAATATTATCACAATCTAATCAAATCAGTTCTTAATTTAATATTCCGATTTAGAAAATCATTATTTCACATTAATTGTAGGCATAAACATACCTGCAATTTCAATACATAATTGCTCTGACGGACCAAGTGGTGAAAAATGTCATATCGTAATGTAATGTAATGTAAATTTATCATATTCAACTACACAAGCATTAGAGGACTGACGGTGTGTGTGTGTGTGTGTGTGTGTGTGTGTGTGTGTGTGTGTGTAAGATATCTCATTTAATTTTTAGCCAAACACATACTGACAATACGCTGAAATTATTAAATTAATAAAAGAGACGAATACATTTACATCCAATAAGCTGAACACAAATATCCGTTTGTACTTGTATTCCATTTTGTCTCATTTTATTGCAAACACCACAGAGGTGTAGAGGTATTAGACAGTGTGTACTGTCCTAATATACTGTTCAATATAAGAGCTTAAAGATTGTATAAGGGAAAAAATGTTTTATTGTAACCACGGGTCTGTTCACCAGAATCTTTAGTTATAAACTGTAAGATTGTAACTTGATAAAAAAAAACGTGATAATGATCATAACTTCAAAGTCACAGATGCACACATCTAGTTTATAATGCAGTATTGTGTTTCTTTTGTAGTGTAGCATGATGGTGATGACACTACACAGTCTCTCACACTTCCTGTCCACCTTTATCAGTTCAGTTTGTGTTATTTATATGTTGTAAACATAAACAGTTTTTAACCTTATTATTTAAAATACAGTGGCGCCTCGACTTAAGAATGTCTTTGCTAACAAAAAATTTGAGTAACAAAATGCGTCAGAGAAAATGTCGTCCCGCTTTACGAAATTTCTTTCGAGATAGGAAAGGAACGCGTCTTTTTCTTACGGCTAGAATGCAGAGAAGGAGAAAGAGGAGAGAAAGAGTCAATGGAGAGAGTCCAGGCGTGTAAAAAACAGTCATTTAATCTTCACGCTATTAAACATAAAAAAAAACTGCAAAAACACTAGTTAGTTTTAGAGATCTTGCTTCCAAAATATCAAATAAGCTTGTATTCTCCCAGAATGACAATGGTCTTTTTTTTTTCCTCTCCCGTCTGCTTCACTTTTGCCAAAAAATGCCGCTGTTTTCCAGCAGCCATCAAACATAGTGAGGTGGGAGAGGCAGAGAGAAACCATACAAAATATTGTCAGGGCATTGTCATGCGTTACATGCAAATATGGAAATTCCAGGATTGCATGTACTAAAATTTTCGCGAATTAATATCACGAATACATTTTTGTAAGTCGGTGTTCCGCTGTATAATAATAATCAGTGATGGTCCTTGTTCCTGTGTTGTTAGGGTCCTTTGAAAAGTACGTGTGGTCATTTCTGGCAGATGGTTTGGGAGCAGCGGTCCTCAGCGGTCATCATGCTGAACAGACTCCTAGAGAAAGGATCGGTAGGTCAACGCCGCTTACCTTTCATGTCTGTGGAGCAAAGCAAGGATCGTTTGTTAAACTGCATTCGCAAATGATTTTGCCAAAACTATGGAATCAGATGAGTGCCAGAAATCCAAAGGAAAAGGAACGAAAAATGTAATTAAACAAACGTAATTGCAAGCGAAAAATAAAAAAACAAACGTATGTGAAGCATTTCGATTGACGATTGCATGAGACGACAACTACAACCCATAAAAACCGTCCCAATAAAAAAAGGCTTTTATAAATAAAAAAAACATTTTTATTCCTATTAAATTAAAGTTTTTCTTTTGATCTCACTAAAAACGAAGAAAATGTGTATGAACAAAACCACATTAAGCAACGTACAACAAGGGGCAAAATATTCGGGGACATTTTATTTTTTTATTATTAAGGCAGAATCAGTGTAAACAGTATTCTCACATCATCTAGGACTAGGTATAAGGTGTTGTTGCATGCAAACTCTCATAATGAAACAAATAAATAAATAAAAATAATAAAGCTACGGAGATTTTAAACGTCTATTTCCTTATAAGGGTGCCGGGAACTTTTGAAAGGCTTTCCAAGGTGCCACAAACTAGAAAAGGTTGGGAACCACTGGATTAGAGAATGTAGGAAGTATATCATTCCAATGAGTTAAAATAATAACAAAGTTGTTGTTATTTTTCTATTTAAAAAAAGATACAGTTACAGTCATTTCTGGCACCATTGGGTCAAACGTGGTGTAAAAACCCTAGTCCTTATGGCATAGAAACAAAAGGGAAAAAAAAGCATCTCCACAAACAGATAATCAAATATTCAGCCATTATTTTATTATTTTATTAAATCTAATTATATTTACTTTATTTAAAATATCTGAAAATTGATTTATTTTCCACGTATTGTAGCTCACTCGTGTTTAAATTACAGCTTTTAGACGATGCTTTTGCTTAAAAAACAAACAAACAAATTATAAATAAAATGTATAACTTTGTAATTGTTCAATGTGTTGAAATGTATTGCTGTTTTTAACAGGAAAAATGTGCCCAGTACTGGCCCTCGGAGGACGAGCGTGACGTGACTTTGACTGACTCTGGGTTTGTGGTGACTTTGCTGTCTGAGACTGTCGACACAAACTATGTTATAAGAGTTTTGGAACTTCGACAAACCAAGGTAAAAACAACACGAATTGAACATAGTTGAGTTCATCATTACGGCACGCATCATACAATGAAAGATTGGAATTGCAATCTTGTGATATTTCAAAAGTGCTGCCGTATTTGTGCGAATATAAGCACACCTTTTCTCTCATTTTAGAAGCTCAAAAACTTGAAGGGTGCTTCTATTTGCTGGTTTAAAAAATGTACATACAGGGTTCCTACGGGCGCTTGAAATCCTTGAACGTGCTTGAATTTCAATAATGTGTTTTCAAGGCCTTGAAAGTGCTCGGATTTTAAACGAAGTGCTTGAAAATGCTTGAAATTTAAATTGTGTGGAAACAAGTCGTCTCATGAGCAGAGTCTCTTCTCCGTCTTCTGAATGATCGGCACATGTGCAGTCGTTTGAAAGATGAAGTGTGAATGATTGAATATTTACCTGCAATATCATGCGTTAAAAATAAGTATCGCTATTGAGAATTTTCAAATTAACCGCCTGCGTTAATGCGCTAATTTTGACAGCCCTACTTTAAATGTGAATTTTACGACAAGGTGCTGGAAAAACTTGAACATGGACCTTGACAGTGCTTGAAAAGTGCTTGAGTTTTATCTTTCCGAAAGTGTAGGAACCAAATGTAAGCGCGATTTCAAGTCAGGAGCAATCACAAAGAAACGCAAGCACTGTCGTCTTAATGCAGCGGTGCGCGTTTGCATTGTGTCCTCTTTTATCTCTTTAAATAATGTTGATTATAATAAGTTGAATTGATTATAATTACAATAAGTTGAGTGCATTTGTAAGGCGCTTTTCACAGTCTCTAAGCGCATGTGTGAAAATGTTCAATTGTTTCCTGACGCAAACATTTCTAGAAGCTTTTATTGACTCAATAACAGAATGAAACCGAATTTTAACAGAATTAAAGAAACATTAGCCACGCCGTGACAAATAAAATAATCCAAGGAACAGACACAATCAAAACGCTCCGTCTGCTAATCAGGGAAGAGCAATATTTATATTTATATTTTTTATATATCAACGGGGTGCATATTATTGCGTGAATACGGTATATTGGGACATCCCTCAAATATATTGTTTATTTTTGTAAACAACATTAGTTTAGGACAACATGTGCCATGCCTAGCTGGTAGTGTGTTTCCTCTAATGCGATGCGTGTCTCTTCCCTGACGGTTCAGACTGGAGACGTCAGACAGATCCACCATTTCCACTACACAGCGTGGCCAGATTTTGGTGTGCCAGAGTCTCCAGCGTCATTCCTCAACTTTCTTTTCAATGTCCGCAAGACTGGCTCACTTTCCCCCGAGCACGGCCCTGCTGTGGTGCACTGCAGCGCGGGAATAGGCAGGTCTGGCACCTTCTCACTGGTAGACACGTGTCTGGTCTTGGTAAGTCTCTGAGAATCCTCTCATCTCTACAGTGTTCCTGTGAAAGTCAGGAGAGTGAGAGAGTGAGAGAGTGAGAGAGAGAGAGGGAGAGAGAGAGAAAGAGAGAGAGAGAGAGAGAGAGAGAGAGAGAGAGAGAGAGAGAGAGAGAGAGAGAGAGAGAGAGAGAGAGAGAGAGAGAGAGAGAGAGAGAGAGAGAGAGAGAGAGAGAGAGAGAGAGAGAGAGAGAGAGAGAGAGAGAGAGAGAGAGAGAGAGAGAGAGAGAGAGAGAGAGAGA
>MU204413.1:11924638-11937895 GCA_017309775.1 Paedocypris sp. Pulau Singkep
AGAGAGAGAGAGAGAGAGAGAGAGAGAGCGCTGTTTCTGCTTTTCGTTTGTTCTTTTTTCTATCCCTCTGTAGTGTGAGTCTAGTGTCGTATAAACAGTGTTGTAATTGCGTGCATTAACGCGCTAATTTTGAAAGCGCTGATTTTATTGTTCCTAAAGATAACACTAGTAATCACAGCCTGCCTTTGTTAAACGAAGGGTTTTATTATTGAGGGTGTACAAATGAAAATGTCAAGCGTTTGCACTAATTGACAAATCATCATGGCAACCAGCTCAGTCAGTGTGGATAACGTTTGAGGAAAGTTTTCTGAACCATTCAAGACCATATTTTGGCAGCTGAAATTTAATTTTATTTTATTTATGTCCCAAGGACACAGGATGTGATGTCACACTTGTACAAAAGTGACACTCAAATCGTCTACTCTTTACAGAATTTTGCAGTTCTTTCCACTGGCTCTCTAATAGAGATTTTACGATAAATATATTTAACATCTCAACTTATTTGTACTGATTTTTTTTATTTTTTGGTTGTGTTTTCTTTTTGTAGATGGAGAAAAGCCCGTTTTCTGTAGACATACAAAAGATTTTATTATGTATGAGAGAGTACAGAATGGGCCTGATCCAAACTCCAGACCAGCTGCGGTTTTCCTATTTAGCTGTGAAAGAGGGAGCAAAAATCGTCCTGGGAGAAATGAATCAACAGGTAATAAATGTGTAATGAATAATATTTCAAGGGATATATGAAGTGTTCCATTTACATGCATATTAACTGAAAATGATCAAATGTAATTAATTACAGACTGTAGGGTTGAGATTGATCAAATATGTGTTATAATTGTCATTTTAATTCAATTTCAAAATTTGTTCAAAAAATTTTACAAAGCAAAAAATGAAACGATTCAATATTAGCGTTATGATGGCTATGTCATTTAAGGTTATCTAATAAAAACTTGGTCTGGCTTCTTTATGAAATGTAGTGTTGTCTTAGCTAATTTTAGGTTAAAATATGTTGTATTTTAGTTTAATATTGTTAAAAAATAAAAAAAATCATGAAAATGTTTGTAGAAACAAAGGAGGATTTCCCCAAGGGGATGAATAAAGAATTACTGATTAAGTGTGACATGATAATAATCATTGATAATAATGAAATGGTAAAAATTTTAATCGTACTTTTTTTTTTTTACAATGGAAAACCGACCCATTTATAATGAATAGAAGAGTCAGCTGACTTGTGGTTCTTTTTTTCTTAGCGTCTCATCACCAGCGTCCCATCATCGGATAGACGACACGGACAGTCGGACTCTGGTTCTGAGCCGCTGGATGTGGAAAGACACAAAATACAGAGCGAACTAAAAGCAGGAAAAGAAAACACATCCAGGTTTGATTGACGACAGTGTGGTGAAGTGTGAAGATGTTAATCCTCCTCCGGATGTGAGTCTGCTTTTATCATTTTAAGCGTGTTTGTGTGTTTGATCAGATCCAGTCTACGCAAGCGCAGCAGCGATCAGAAGGTGGTCAGCGTGGCGCAGAAGGTGCAGCACATGAAGCTGAAGCTGAGGGACTCTGAGAAGAGGAAGGAGAGATGGCAGTTCTGGAGAGGCGTTCTTCTGAATGTCGGGGCTGGTGCCGCGGTGGCGTTGGGACTGGGCGTGTGCTGGGCGCTTCTGTGCCAGTGACTCTACTGTACTGTACTGTACTGTACTATATGGACTGCTGTCGCTGCGTTTTACTTTTATACCACCCAGGAACCAAAGTTGTGTTGTTAGTATAATATAGTAGTACAATAAAGTTCTTAAGTGCTACACATTTCTGCTGTATGAAGAACTCCAATGTACATCTGCATTTACAGTCATGTGTGCATTTACAGCGTTCTCTGTTAAAGTATAGAGCTAAGCTGTCTAGACTGACGGATCCATTGATTGTGTGATTTCACAACTGACAGATCTACAACGGGGAAATAAAAAGGTATAAAGACAAAGTAAAATAGGAATGTTTGTATGCAGGAATGTATATGCAGTGTATAAAACTTTACACGAAATATAAAAGTTCACTACTACAAATGTTTATTCGATAATGGCAACATGGTTACGTTTCACAGCCGTGATGGATGTTCATTGGTACAATACACTTCTTTTTAGTGTTTTTCAGTCCCTGCTCTCATGTACATATTCGTTTGTTTGCTTTTTTATTGCGTCCCATTCTGACAGATTCATCTAAATGCTTTGAGTCAAATAGTTCCCACTGCAAAAAGTGATTTCTGTATTTTAATAAAGATGTTTACAGTAGGTTGAAGGTTGAATCTAATATATTTGCAAATTTTGAGATTTCATTAGGCCGTGCCGAAATATACATTTGTGTGTCACCTGGGAAACAGTGGAAGCTATGACCATGCTTTCTGATTGTGTCCTAAAATAAATTCTCATAAAGTGAGAATAGGATTGGGCCGAGCACTGAACCTTGTGGAACTCCATATTTAACACTAAATCTGGGTGATGAGACTCCATTTACAACGAAATTAAAGCAATCAGCGGACAGATACGACCATTCTAATGAGTAGGTGCAAGTGTTCCATTATTTATGGAAATTTTTTGGGGGGATGAACATCATCATTTGTGGCCAAATAACTGAACGAAACAGACAGAAGAGGTGAGTAACCAAAGGAAAAATTGCTTTAATGGCTGGAAAAAATGCATAAAATAAAATCCAAAAAAGAAAAGTTAAGTACAGAATTATTATTATTATTATTATTATTAATGTAGTATGAGAAACTATTTTTTCAAAAGTTTCAAGAAATAGAGAGTAAGTGAAGACTATTATCTTCCCTTAGTCTATAATCAAAAGATGTGGAGTTAGAAGGGTGAAAGAGGAAGTCATCATGACAAGGCTGAGACGATAGACACTTAACCGACTAAACAAATACTGTATTTAAAAAGTGAGTAACATCAAACGTCTGAGGTTACGACTGTACTGAGGGAGAAAGGCATTAGGTGTGAGGGAAAGTCCTGGTCATGTCTACCTGCTGGCCTGAGTAAAGACTAATCTAATGTAAGGACGACTTCTCCATTATAACGCCGTTACCTTGTTACGTTATTTTTTGTCCATTTCACTCATTTATTACATTTAATATTGAGAGCAGCCAAGTCATTTGACTAATTAAAGGAAGTTACGTAATGCAATAGTTACTTTGCGGAAGTAATTGAGTTACATTGTTATAAAAAAAAAACAAATTACCAGGCAGTTACTACATATTTGCGAGAAGTAACAGTAACCTCACCCAATTACTGTTTGAAAGGAACATTTCCAACACTGGTAATAAGCACAGTTAACAATCTCTGTGGCTGTAACGTAACACGAATCGCATAATTGCACATGTATTGCACATATTTGCAGCAGTGGTGGGGAGTTAGATTTTGTGTCTTATCTCTTATCTTATTAAGAAAGTATTTTTTTTTTTTGCTACTTTGTACTTGTACTGAGTATCAAAAATATAAACAACTTTAACTTGACTGCATTAGTGATTATCTGTACTCTGTATATTTGAATGGACACGTTACCGTTGGTTTTGTAGCATCTTTTTCTACCGCGGTTAATTATAAGTGGACAGGGTGATATCGCCATCTGCTGGATACTGAAGGTACTGGATAGGATCTAAAATTTTAATTTGTGTTAAATTTAATTTCCGGGTTTTACGTTTACTGTTCTGATGGGTCTTGAAGTGACAGAGACCACACTGAGGGATTAATGAAGTTTAAATTATTATTTATTTTGGTATTATTTTTTTAAATTATTACTTTAGTTTACAGTCATTTAAAAGACACGTTTATCCAAAGCGACTTACAAGTCACTACTGTTTTTTAACAACTCAACCTCCTGCTTTCCCTGGGAATTGAACCCATGATCGGATGATGATGATCTGATGTACCCAACACCGAGCTACAGAGTTGGTCCAGAAGGTGGCGCTAACGCACTAATAAGTTGGATGCCAATCGCCCAAAAAAAATACAAAACAATACACACTCCGCGACAGTAGATGGCAGTAATGCACCAATACGATGGATGCCAGCCGCCGTAAAACAGAGGAAAAAGAGCGAGTAAATTTACCCTCGAATCAGTTCCTGTTAATCGTTTTAGAATTTATTAAGTTTTTACTCGAAGCTTTTTTTTTTTTTTTTTTTTTTATAATTTCCCATGATCACGCACGAAAAACACTGAAAAATGTCACTGCCGCCGAAGAAAGCAGCTAAATTAAAACAAATCATTCACGATCCTTTACTCAAGGTATGACACTCTTCTACACTGTTTTATTGCTGCATGCTTGTTTATTATTTTGTAAATATTGAGGAGAAGTTTGTACACCGGAAGGCACAAGTCAGCCGAAACGTTTGTAAAATGTTTTAGGGTTTAAAAGGTGGACAGATGACAAGTGCATGATTAGATCTGAACAGTTTAATTGTGACGGATAAGAAATGAGGAGCCTAAATCTTTTCACACCATGTTCATGTATACTAATTTCTAATATGTCATAATTACCTAAAACTAATCTGTATGTCTGATTATTTTCAGATGAATATCCATGGTAGAATATGTGATATTTTTTCCGAGACAATAAGGGGCGATGAGCAAAGTGGACTTGTGGTTTCCGAGGAGGGTTTTTTACAGGCGCTGGAGCAGAGAGGAATTGTGGACGATGTGATGAAAGATCTGCAGTTCAACAACAAGGTGTGTGGATTGTTCCGACTCTTCTTATAATAGTATACAATGAGTTCTATAACATGATGCTCTTTATGCTCTTTAAATCTTTATGTAATATGTGTGTAATGTGTATTTTATTATTCTCTTCAGAGTTTGACTCATACTGATGCTGTGGATAAACCCTCAGCCCTTGTTATGAATGGAGACGTCGAACAAAATCAAGCAAGTGAGTATGTTAGGCAAAGATATGGCATGTGCAAAAACAAAAAAACCCAAAGCCCTTATTTTTAAAGCCCTAATAATATTTTTATTATTATTGTTGTTGTTTATAATATTAATAATCATTAATTTGCCTTTCTTAACACTCAAGGACACCTTACATACATCTAATAATTGTAGAAACTTTTTGTAAAAAATAGATATTGCACAAATTTGAGAAAACCCCTAATTGCGATTTTTTTTTTTTTTTTTTTGCAATTTTAAAATTCAAAAATTAGCAATACGATTTACGATTTTTGCACTTTTAAGTGCATAACACTAAAGTTATGAATAAAATGTTTTGATTACTTTTACGACACAGAGTTAAATAAGCTACATACAAAGTGATTGAGGTGATGCTGGTGTCCCGGCCCGGTGGCCCGAACGTACTTTTAAAACCATCAGGGCCAGCACCCCATTACAAAAGATTTTGAATTTGATTTTGCGGGCAAAAAATAGCTTTGGGCGGGTGGACGACATGTGGGCTGATTTGGGTAGTTTGGGCGGTTTTTTGTTTAAGTTGAAAACAATGTCGTCATTGATTGCTTTTTGCTACCTGATAGATTCCTGTTGTAGCGGCTGTGTGTGTGTGTGTGTGTGTGTGTGTGTGTGTGTGTGTGTGGTGGCGCCGTGCATGCGCGGGTGTTTGTTTTCCGCTGCGTGTGCGCGCGCTCGTTCTTTGCACAACCACTGGCAAAGCGAATTATCCATCAGATTCGGCGCATTTCAGGACGTACGAATGAACTGGTTGAGTTTTTCGTGCGTTCCCTTGTTGCCTTTGTCTCTTGTTTTGATAATTGTCTGTTTAACCGAACCACATGATCCAGTCTGCCTGCCCCGTACGCTGGTTTCCTTTCACCAACGGACTTTTACCATTAAATACTGACCATTTATACGACATTTGAGACTTTCCTGCTCTCTATGACACCTGAACGCTATTCTTATTCGTTGATCACTTGTGCTTCAGCGAGACAGTTCAAACTGTGAAAAGCGCCTTACAAATGCTCAGAACTTGATCTTGATTAGTTGGATTTGCTCATTTAAATGAATACAGCTGGGAGACTTTGCAAATGGTGGGCAAATTACACTACAGGCTTCAGTGTCACAGACAAGGTTTTTTTCTGCCCGTCCTAAAGGTAAGAACTGGAGTTATTTTGGCCCATCTTAAAACATAAAATCTTTTCGAATTCAGACATCTATTATGTTCCATAAAATAATACCATTCATACTTTTAAAATAACAAATAACAAATAGACAAAATCCTGCTTTTTCAGTGTTTTGTTTAGAGACGCGGTATAGAGGAAGGCGTTGCGTGTGTGTGCGCACTGATTCTATTGCATGTGTACACGCCCTGACATCTGACTTTACTACGCAGCTTGACGTCATTACATTGCACGACAGCGTGTGATAGCATTGCTTATAGCGCTGTGCAATAATGTTACAGTAAATATAACACTTTCAAGTTCCTAATTACTTACTCATTGGGAGTTTTTTTGTTGGGTCTGGCGGTTTTTCACCGACTTTTGGGACTTTTGGGCCAACACTTGCCCCAGCGTAGCCTTGTCAGAATCGTTTTCTTCACAAAGAAGTCATGTCGTAGATTTACCTTGTCTTCAGCGTCTTCGAAAATGCACAAGCGATTGGGTGACGTAATGAGCAATCCCACGGTTGAGGTCTGAGGTGAGTGTTACAAGCGAGGTCCGGTCCTCCTGGTAACTTTTTCCTCAGGTGCGGAAAAAGTAATCATAAAGGTGATTTTTCCTTTATCAGCGGGTCTGAGGCCTTACGTGCCAGGGTGTTGGAGATGTTGGAGCCCCCCAGACTAACGCGTTTACGCCTGTTCCATCAGCGAACATCCATCCCCTGCGGAGGTATCTCTACCTGCAGGTGGCAGGCGGCCGGGCCTTCCTAGAACACCTGCATGAGCCCGAGCCTTCACTCCACCAAGCTTGCTGCACCTTCACACTTCACCTGCACTTCCGCCACCAGCGCTTCAAGTCAAAGCCTGTTCCCTGTACCTGTGAGCCGGATCTACGCGAGGGGTTTCTTCTGGAGATACACGCAGATGGCCCAGGTGTCCCCAAAGCCTCCAACACACACGTTTGACAGGGTGATTACGTGATGCTGATGGTTCTTGTTTCATGCTGAATAGGGCACTCCAGCAGAATGGCGGATGCTTCTACCATGTTGTCCATCAGCGATCCAGTGCACATGGTGCTGATTAAAACGGACACATCAGGAGACACAAAGCTGATTTCTTCTTGTCTTCTGGACTGGCGGACCGTCCTCAGTGCTCCCGATGGGAAAACTGCCATTTCAGTTGAGCTGCTTGGAGTTGGTGTGTAGAAATGTTCTGATTGTCGAGGAAATCCTCAGATTGCTAATTGTTTTCTCCTGGTTTGCATTAGGAAGTGAATGTAAACTTTGTGCTGGCATTTTAAATCTACATTTAGAGCTCTATCCTCCACTTGTAGAGACCCTGAGCCGTGATGTCATCATTACCCAGGTGAGTCGGTGTTATGTTAATGCTACATTCGTTTGTTTTTTTTAAATCATTTTGAAGAATGAGAAGTTCTGCTTGAGAGCAAGAGTGGTTTAGATGTAGTCCATCGTTTTCTCTGTTCTGCATTTCACTTACCGCATTTCTTGTGCGTACGTATGTGGCCGAACGTCTCCAATAAACGTCTGGCATGAACGCGTCGCAAGCAGTGTTTATATTATATTATATTATGGTGTGTATATTTAAAGTACACAATACTCCATAAAATAAAATTCAATATAAAATTCCGTTTTTTTTGGATAAGAGCCTGTGTCCGTTGAGGAATCAATTAAAATTAAAAAAGGAATCAATTTAGGGATCAATTAAACGCCTGGCCGACTGAATAATGTTTTTATAATTGCCCCGGCTAAGATATACGGTGTGTAAAATGTCGTTTTGCTTGTATTTCTATATATTCTATGTGAGGATTAGTGGTGCAAGTTACAGATAAAAAGGTTTAAAATGTAAAAAAAAAGAATTTGATCATTAACCTTTTTTAGCCATATTTGTTTACAATGTATGATTTGAAAAAACGTACAAATTAGTTTTATTAAACGATTGGCTTTATTTCCGTGCTATTATTTTTTACACGTACTGTATTCCAGAAATCTCTAGAAAGACAAAAAATGGCAGAGAAGGAGCGACTGTTTTTGGTCTATGCAAAAAAGTGGTGGCAAGAGTTCTTGGAAATCCGGCCGTCAAACCAAACAAAACTGGTGAAGATTTTTGCACAGGTACAATTTTCATGCATGTATTATTATTGTTGCTTGTTGGTTTTGAGGTGCTTCATGAAAGGCTAACTGGCAGGTTTGGTTCTTCTTGCCCTGTCTCGCAGGATGAGAATGGCGTGAACCGCCCCGTGTGTTCATACGTGCGTGCCCTGCGTGCCGACAGGCTGCTGGAGAGTCCACGCCACGCGGCGCGCTTTGTTAGCCTGTTAGCACTGGAGAAGCCGCCTGTGGTTGGGGGAGGAGTCAAGCAGGAGCAGTGGTGTTCTATGATGGCGTTCCTCTGCAGAAACAAGGCAAGACATCTCACTGTGCAGTCCTGTTGTAGTTTACGTACTAAATACAAACCCAATTCCAAAATAGCTGGGACTGTACACATTGTGACAAAAAAAGGCATGCCATAATCTGCTGATGTTGAAAGTGAAGCGTTTTATTCACACCAATGTGCAATGTCCCAACTTTTTAAGAAATTGGGTTTGTATTTCTTGGCGACATGAATGTTCCTTTACCAGGAAGATGGACTGGTTTGTGTCTTTTAGGGTGACTGTGAAGATCACGCTACACTCTTGTGTAGTTTGTTGTTGGGATTCGGGCTAAATGCTTATGTTTGTCTGGGAACTAAAAGGAGAGACATTGCACACGCCTGGGTCTTGACATGTGGAATCGATGGCTCCATTACGTTTTGGGAAAGTTTAACTACACACAGGTAATGAAAACCGTTCTGTTGATTTGCAGTATATTTACAGTTTTTGTTCTATGCCTCACAGTCAATGTTAATTAAGTACATTTTTCTGTCTAATTTGTGAATTTTAATGCTCTATTCTTAAATTTTGGGCATTGATTAATGACATTTTTTTTTGTAGATATCTTCTTCAACCAATAGATCCCGACGCCACTCGTGTGGCCCAACAGCCGGCCTACCCTTATCGGACCATCGGCTGCGTCTTTAACAACAAGAGGTTTCTTGCCAACTGCCAGCCATCAGATGCGATTGAGCGCTGCGTGTTTGACTTCTCGGACAGATCTCTTTGGAAGGCCATGAGCGAGGAGGCTTTGCAGTCTGTGTGTGCCCCTGGTTCCACTGCTGTCCTCCTCCAGACGCCACCTCTCTGCCCCTCTTCTGTGGTGCCCCGTGAAGCCAGCCAGCAGCTGGAGATGGAGATGCGCCACCTGTTGGCAGAGCACAGGAAGGTAACAACAGCAACATACAAACAGGCACCAGATCCACACGCTTCTTTAAATAAATGCTAATGATATTACAGTAATCCCTCGCTACTTCGCGGTTCGGCTATCGCGGATTTTTTTTCTTTGTTACGTATATTCGCGGATTCATTTTTTCCCGATGTAATGCGACAACCACGGGTGTCTCACCAAAGATAAAAAGGCAGAGGACGGGAAGCTCAGCAGAACCTTTAATGGGCAGTGTTATTTCCCGTCCGGGCAACCCGGTGGAGAGCGTTACAAAACATTGAAATAACACAAAAGCAAACCAAAGAGACGACCAAACGGCGTCGGAGCTACATACTCGTCCTTTCGGTTTCAGTCTGACGTCACTTGCCAACGTCATCACGTCACTACGGCTACTGACCACATCACCGCACCGGCCCCAGCGCTCCCGCCCCATCCCCCCATTCAAACACTTGAAAAGTTAATATCTCCGCAGGGACGACGCGTGCGGTGGGGAGATGTTTGTTAACATTACTTTAATAAAGAATACTACGCGAAAAAAGTGTTTTAAAAGTCTGAATAAGTGTTAAATAAATACTGTAATGTTGTGCCTCCACTTCGCGGAAATTCACCTCTCGCAGTTGGTCTTGGAACGTATCTACCGCGATAAACGAGGGATTACTGTATATAATCTATTGTTACAGCACAATATATATAAAATATGCTTGTAGTCGGTTTTCATAACTGGTCATGACTCAAGTGTAATTGTCACAACAGCGGTACCTCGATTATACAGCTACTTCTACTGACAAGTTACAAATTATTTCTAGTTACTGAATCGGTTTCAAGATATGAAAGACCAAGTGTTGTAGCGAAAGATTAAGATGGAGTGTTTTACTAGCATCAGAGAGACCAGATTTGCATGAGAAAGTCTAGACGCGACCTGAGAGAGTCCAGGCGTGTAAAAAACGGTTGTTTAATCTTCACGCACATCAACAAACAGAAAACAAAACAAAAACAAAAACAACAAACTAAATATAACACTTCTCGGTTACAGTAATCAACAACAAAAATTAAGCTTCCGAAATTCAAAATAAGTTGGTCTTGTTTTCGAATGGCACAATTTTTTTTACTGTTTATTTGTACAAAAACCGTATTTCCTGGAATGTAAGCCGCACCTGTATATAAGCCTCATCCGCTCTATTTTTAAAAAATAAAAATAAAAAAAGATAAACAAGCCGCACCTGCATACAAGCCGCATCCACTCTATTTAAAACAGTTTCACTCGACACTACGGATAGGAACAGGGAACAAGGGTTTCAGTCCAAACCTGGAGAGTTCTGCAAGCCACAGATATGTATGTTTTGGATTAGATACAGTGTTCCCTCGCTTCTTTGCGGTTCGACTAGCGGATTTACTGCTTCACTGATTTTTTTCTTTATTACCTATGTTCACAGCTTCGCTGATTTTTTATTAGGTGTGCATACATTTTAAATGAAATATATAGATATATAAATATTCATGTGCGACCGCGCAGTCCGCTGATTTTGATTCGTGAGCCCTTACCCCCGAAAGACCCGCCCGCGTCTCACGCGTAAACGACCGTTTCTCGGCGGAGGATGCTCGTAGCGGCTCCAGAAGTATGTCGGACGTCCCCCGCGACCACCGCACGTGCGCTCGCGACTTTGAAAATTAATATCTCCGCGGGGACGCCTGCTAGCAAGAAGCAGGGTATATTATATATGAATATTTCGTTTCGTTACTGTACACATAACAAGTTTTCATTTTTACGTGGTGCAATTATTGTTTTTCTGCTTGCATTTGTTAAATAAATGATTGTATGAAATTTTTTAGTACGTGGTAGCATGATCATTTTTCGGTTTTTATGTGGTGCATAAAACAATAAAACACTTACTGTTTTATTGTTGACATTCGTTCCGTTGTACTGTATGTATCTAAAATACCGTTCAAATTTATAGTACATACTGATTAACAATCTTTCGTTTTTTTATGTTGTGCACCAACTGTTTTATTACTTTATCTGTTCCTGTGATTTTTGTACTGAGATGTTTGTTAACATTACTTTGATAAAGAATACTACGTGAAAAAAGTGTATTAAAAGTCTGAATAAGTGTTAAATAAATATGTAAATGTTGTGCCTCTACTTCACGGATTTTCACCTATCGCGATCAGGCTTGGAACTTATCTACCGCGATAAACGAGGGTTCACTGTATTTACTACAGGAACAGAACGATTTTGAATTGTAAATGTACACGTATGTAACTAAATAGATCCTTTCCCAACCTGTATTTTAACACCAGCAACTTTGCTGATTAAATCTTATAAAAATTATATCTGCTTAGAGCGGCCGCATGGTTCAAACCGTATGAAAAAAGTAGCGGCTTATAGTCCGGAAAATACGGTATTTGTTTTTGTAAATTTTGATCAAATTGCATTTTTGTATTCTTGTACCTCGTGTTATATTTAGACAACTTCTTTAGACCTTTGTTTCATTAGTTATTTATATTGTAGTTTTGTTCTTTTTTTACTCTTGTCATCACGTTTTTATGTCTGCACTAAACAGAGTAGCAATACTAATTTCATTGCAACCCTGGGATACTCTTAAATCTTGATGTCGGTGGACTAATACATTGAATGATAACTGACTGACTACTAGCGTTTGTAATGATTTTTTTCTTTGTGACTCTGCAGGACATTGGTCTGACTACAGTATGGGACGATCACCTGTCTTACCTGCTTTCCATAGCACTGTCGGCATATGAGCTAGAGCGCAGTACTGGAGTTTCATGTGGAAATGAGGAATTCCAGGATGCTCTAAAATGGGCCGTTCCAGATGGACACACTTTTAAGGGATCTCCGAATCATTTCTTGCACCACAACGCACGCAAGGCATTTACCACCTCTCTTAGGTACTATACAATTGATATATATACGTGTATATATATATATATATATATATATATATATATATATATATATATATATATATATATATAGCAGTGCTGTCAATGACCTGTTCAGTTGATATCCGAAAGGATGTCAAAAATATAACAGGCTGATTTTTGTGTTCTGGCATGTCAGTACAACAGCTTGTACAACTTGTTTAATTTTATTGTCTTTCTCTTTTATTTTTTAGGTCGGCTTTGTGTGAAGACATCTTCAGCTGTAGGGGAGACCATGTGAGGCTTGCTCTAAGAGTGTGTGTGTTTGTTTATCCAGAGTCGGCCTGTTCTGTCTGGATCATGTTTGCTTGCACATACAGATCAGTACCATGACAGAGACGAAGGTTCCCACCTTATTGTTGAAGGAGTTACAATAAAATTCGATTTGACTAAAATGTTTATGGTAATTTTTTGATTGTTAAAACATGTATTACTGTAATGATCTGGCAGCTCCTGTATAATAGTTTGCAAATAATCTTAGGTATTTGTGAAAATATCGTATTTGCTGGGGGCTGTTGCTCAAAAGTAGAATAAAGAAAGCCAGGATTTCAGAAGAAGCCTGGTTTAACATAACTTATTCAGCTCATCCAGGGTTAGTCGTTGCACAAATGCTAAGATGGGGAAAAAATACTTTCCGCTAAATTAAGCCAGGTGTAGATAGTTGGGATAAGTGCTCGTTCACGGCAGACTGAAACAGAAAAATAATGGATCAGACGCATGCAGCACTTTACACCAGCAGAACAGCGCCTCCTCATGACCGATTAAACGCGTAAGTAGTCCTAATGACCAGTGCTACTTCATGTAATTATTTGGTGTCGTGTGTAATTTCGCAATCTATTTTATTTCTCTCCTCCTTATTTAAAGAACAAGCATGTCTGGGGAAAAAAGGACCTGACAGCAAGTCAAGAT
>JABUMW010022306.1:0-10873 GCA_017309775.1 Paedocypris sp. Pulau Singkep
GAAAGGTAATTGCATGTGGCACGCCACCGCCCTTTATACCAGCTGGTACGGGTCAAAGGTGGCATGCAAATTCATGCAGCCATTGAACTTGACTGTTCACTGGCCGGTTTGTAAGAATGAACGCGAATGGCTGACGCATCCGTTATCCCATAGTCAGGTCTCTGACTGACGTCGAAGTGACCTGACTATGAAAGGGAACAATCTCACACACAAGTATATAAATATATATTTATTTATTTGTGTGCATATATATTTATTTGTATATATACATACATACTCTGGATGTGTTATTTATACCGCATACATGTATAATCAATGAATTAATAGATTTATAACCCAAATTAAACTCAATTTAATTAAGTAAGCTTCTGTCAAGCATTTAAACTGCCAGCACAGGTGCACAAATATATAAAGAATTCTTAATAAAAAAACGTGCAAAAAATGCAAAAACAAAAAAAAAAATTAAACTGAAGTTATAGTAACTACTGATGTATTGACTTTTACTGTATATTGAGCTTCATTACATGTATAGAAGTAGAAGCTTGGAATGTAGTGAAGCGACTTTTGTCATGTTGTTGTAGCTTTGCTACATTTCCCAGGAGTTAGCTTGTAGCTTAGCTACGTTTAAGGAATAAACTTACAGTGTTATAATGCGCTAATCACACATGCAACAATCAGGTGCAATATCGACATGGGCAATGTGCGCAATACAGATTTATATTGTTCGTGTTTCGTTATTTCCCTTACTTTTATTATATTTTTTTCCATTATTAGAAATCCATTATTAGTTTTATGACTTTATTGTAACACTCACCCGAGGCTGCTATAGATTTCATTATATCCTGATGTACAATGACAATTAAGGTTCTGCTTCTACATTTGACTGACCCAACTCTTTGCACACATTAGCATAATAAACACAGCAGAGCTTTTAGTCAAAATTTTTTTATTTTTTTGACCTAATCTGTCGTGTTTGGCCACTTGGCGGAGCTGGTGCGTTTAAAAAAACGGTTAGAGTTGCTGAATATTTCCTCCAGTCTGGGTGTCTCCGGCTCCCCAAAGTAGGAGTCCACGTCGAGTGGCTGGTTATATTGCTGAATCAGCAACTCCTGCAGCTTGGTGCCTGCGGAGAAGGCCAGAGTCAGCACTCGCTCCTCTGAGAGAGCACAAGCTTCCACCCTTTCCGGAATCATTATTAAAAATGGCGCATTGATCTTGGAGTGTTAGAATGCCGGAGGAGACTGGCACCAGTGAGCCGGGTTCTCCACAGGGTTTTTTCCCCCCCCCCCACAGTATTCACAGATCATCAGTACGGTCGTGACCTCGCCTCGAACTCGAACGTCACGTTGAGTCCGGCTCCCATGTCCATCATCTTGTGAGCAGCTGAAGTTTTCAGCATTGAGTCCTGGAAAAACAAAGATAAAGCAAAAAAAAAGTGGCTAAAAACCTCCGGTGGAGAATGAAGATCAGAAGAAAGACTTGCCTCCATATCGAAGGTGAGGTTGAGAGCGGGACTCGCACTCAGTGCTGGTGGCGTCAGGACCTGCGGGAGAAAATACACACACACACACACACACACACACACACACACAACGACGCTCAGTGACGTTTGACAGTGAAGTAACTAGTAACATTTAATAGTAATTAGCAGCTCGGTTTCTCTGTGATTGACGCTTTACCAGACAGACATGAGTAATCAAACACTGATAAATCGATTCATTCGACTTCATTGCAGTCCTACGTGACTCGAGCCGCATAAAACACCCGTAAAACAGAAAATGCTTCTTAAATAAGAATAAGAACTATGATAAAAATGTCAAATAGCAGAGGATTCCTTCTAAATTGTGTCACTCGATTTAACACAAATTTCACACTCTTAAAATAGGACAATCAAAGTGGTAAAATTACAGATGGAAAAAAAACAAGCAAACAAAAATCAACCAGTTAGGACTAATAAAACTCCCTTTCTACTAATCGCACAGCACACACTGCTAAAAATGCACATGGAAAAAGTTTGAAAAAAAAGCTAAATAAATGAAAAAGACTTAAATCGAGTAAAATGATCAGCCAATGGGGTGAGAACATCTCACTAGGTAAGTTCTATTTTCTAGAAACAAGCAGATTAGTCTTTCACTCTTAATTCTAAGAGAGATCATTTATTTAGTATGAAAAACGACAAGATTTCTTGTGTAGTTTCCAGATTGTTTGGTGTTGCAGGTGTAGTGAGAACACACAGGTGTTGAGTGTGTGTAGGTACAGGGGGAACCAGAGCGGCGACGGCGAGTCTCCTCTGAGCTTCCGTCTCTTCCTCTGCTCTATTCTGCTACACACACACACACACACGTTCCTCACCATAGTCTTCCTCCTCAGCTCCAGCTCCTTCTTCAGTTCTAGCTCCAGACACCGAAAAAGAAGAAAGCCTGGCCGAAAACCGAAACACCGAAATAATTGCATTTATTGCTATGATGGTGTACTAACTTTACTAAAATCAAGATTACTGAGATTACATCTAAATAAAACGAGAATGTTACCCACACCGGGATTGAGGGAAAGCAACAGTGCAGAATAATTTCTAAAAAGAAAATGGCCGACCACCACACGGCAATATTTTAAAGTGAAAGAATTTAAATTCAATCTGACATTTTAAAACAACAAAAAACAAATGTATTTGGATTTTAAAGAAAAAAAATTAACAGAAACTTTTAAAAACCATCACCACAAGACAACCTTCATTGGTTCAAGTGAATTAAAATGTTAAATCACTTTATATTTGTCTTTTAGAATAATAGTTTTTTTTATTTTGAATGGATGCTTAAATACAAATACATACAATTATGTCAAATACTAAATTAAATAATAAAATGTAAAATTTATTTCACACATTCTTAAAAACAAAGAGCAGCTTGGCAAAAAAAAAAACACCAACCCTGAGAGAAAACGCAAGCAAAAGAACAATCAAACGGCTTCGTTTTGACGATTGAAACAGTCTATTGTTGTAGTAGAGGGTGTCATCATCATCATCCACGTGGTGTGGATCCGTGTGTGTGTGTGTGTGTGAGATCAGATGAGCTTCTACCGTGAGACACTTCTTTACCAGCGGTGGCTTCTTCATCTTAGGCGTGCTGGTCAACCTGAAGAGGGCGGAGCTTTAGAGAAACATGGCCGCCTCCCCCTGAGAAGCAGAGAGAGCGTGTGCTCACCATTGCTCACTGTCACGCTTACGCTTCCCACGGTGTTCTGTGATGAGAAACACAAACGTCAGTGAAGCAGAAATAAATAAAATGACAGAAAAGCGGAAATGGCCATTATGAAAGAGAATAATTATGGAGATGTGGTTGGTCAAACCTGTGGTGAGACTGGACGGCGAGTGGGACTGACCTGCAGGAGACGTGACGTCTGGCTCCTCCACTACTGCCGCTGCTGGTTCAGGATCCTAGGAACAATCCCAGCACTCCAGGTGAGAAACACCCCACCACCATGTTCCTGGTGAGGAGAGAAATGTTCTCACAGAAGGCAGGAAGATCCCTGGAGGCTTGGTGTTTATCCCTGCTTCCTCCTTCTGCTCGGCATCAACCCTGAAACACAGTTCAATCCTTGTAGAAGTCAAATCTCAGTCTGCAGCAAAGCCAATGAAAACCAGCATCCACGACTAGATCCCACACTGAAAAATCTGAGACCATGAAAATCGAAAAAGCGCTACAGCAGTTTTGTCTGGAACTTTTTCGGCTTCGAGGCAAATGAGCGCAGGAAGCCGGTGAGAATTATCCAGTCGCTACTACAAAACCGCAGTAACACCTCACGTACCGAATGCAGACGTGTAGAAAGAAATTAGAGAAGTTAGTAAGTGCTTCATTATTAACACAAGTGTTTTAAAGTCTCGTTTTGCCCTGTTAATTCAGTGAAATACAATCCACCTCAGAGTGAGAAACGTCTGATCAACGAATCTGACGAGAGATTATAATAATACTAGAGATGTAGGACAAAATAAATCCTCATAATCTCAGTGACTGTGTGAAGCACGTTTGCTCTTGTATTTACAGTCTGTGCTGATCAATCGTGATGTTAATTAAATACCAAATCTAAATCAGTTTATATTCATACTGCTGTTCAACTCTGGTTCATTGAATGATTTTAAGTAAGACTATTCATTTTACAGACTTGATCCAACAATAAAAAAACATACAAAAATGATTCTAAGTGTGTAATATTTCTTTTAAAGCTCCAGAAGGAATCTGAGAACCAACAATCAGATGCAGTGAAAATTCACTCCCATCCAGTCATTCAACCATCAACCTTTATTTTCAAACATATTTGGTTTGGATTAGAGAGCTCCTACCAAACTCCTTTTTTATTAGTATCATGTATATATTATTAAAGGTATCAAATAAACAGGGTTAGGGTTCATTTAGAAATACATTTTAAGCATCGGTTCAAAGTTTTAAAGGGACGACACAAACATCCATTCAAGCGTGAAACGTCACTCACGGTTCTTCAGCGTCCACCTCCGCGTCACCACCTATGTTGAGCCACACAAACATCGTCTGTAAAGAACGGCGGTCAGCCATCACGAGGAGTGATGTGATAATGCAGCTGCTCTCACCACTGAAGGCTGGACTGCTGCAGGTGGCGTTTCTCTGCTTGGCCTTCTTTTTCAGGAAGGAGCGGCGATACGCCCTGCGCACCGCGTCTGCGCCTGAGACTCCCGCCGCTGAGCTAGAGAGCGCTGCTGAGCCAGAGACTCCCGCGGCTGAGCTAGAGAGCGCTGCTCCAGCACCAGAGAGCGCCGCTGCACCATTGAATGTCGCTGACGGCGACGGGAGTCGTGCAAGCTGGAGAGCAGCAGATGTTTGATGACACCAGCACGGTTTGATTATTTCGTTTATTGCCATTTCAGCTTCAGAGTCTGTGTCATGGCATATACGATTTTAAATTATATACAAAAAAAAACATACAAGATTGATCATGCAATGTTAAAATTCATATAAAACATTTCCGTAAAATTATTCATGAAATATTCAAATAAACTTGATATGTATCTTTGACAAAAATTCAAAGATCTTTGATGGATACAAATTTATAAACAAGTCTTTCAATGTCTCTTGATTTAAAGAAGTCTGTCTCATGGTTTTAAAAACAGGGCACTTCAGGAATATGTGCTTGACATTTACTTAGGTCAATGAAAATGCAGCCATTAATTTAGTCATTTTATTAAATTAGTTAAACCTTGTTTACTCACCACTTGCTTTCTGTTTGTAGAAGAAAGGTGTGGCTTTTCTCAGCCATTTTAAAGGCTTAGGATGAATCCATTTTGAGTAATGATCAAAAATCAGAGGTGATGGGGGTTTTTCTGTCTTGTTTTTTTTTTTTTTGTCTGTCTGTTGCAGATGCATGTATTTTGTGTATTGATTTGGCTATTCTAATTCCTGATTTATTCAGATTTGTGTTATTTCGCAGAGTTAAAGATGTTAATTTGGTGATGTGTACTTTTCTGTTCCACCTGTGGATTGAAGTGGTTTGGCCCAATCAGTTTAGGCGGGAAAATGGGCCTTTAAAAGCCAGCCCACTTTGATTGAGAGGGAGTTTGAAATAGGTTGTATGACCTTTTATCTTGCATCTACACACACAAAAACAAATTGTACCTCTAAAGTACATTTGTCACAAAAGTACCCCATAAGGTACATAAATGGACCATACTGTGACAATAATGGTCCTTTGACTATTTGTAAAGGTACAAAATCCCTGCTGACAGAACGAGGTACACGTTTGTACCTTTCACAGTTTTTGCTTTAACCATATCAGTGACGCCATTTTACCTCACACGGGTCATGACACAGGACGGGCGGCTAGAAGGTGAGGTCTTATCTTTCTATGCTCAAAAATGTGATTTAAAATAAGGATATTAAATAAGCACTAATCAAATACTCTGTTAGGATTTAAGTCGCTGCTGAAAGTTAAGTTTGGAAGTGTTACGTCCCGTGTTCCCTTAATTTCCGTGTTTGACTTGGAGCGGCCCTGGAACTTTGCGCGACACCTGCCCGCATGCGATTGGCCCGTCCTGGACGGGGCTGGCCCATAAAAGACGCCCCGGAACAGCTGTCGCGGAGCTCATTATGTGTGTGTAACCCTGTGGTTGAGAGCTCCCGGTACTCGCTCCTGTCTGATCCAGTGTAACTCGGTGTACGTATGTGAGTGTACTTTGTGAAGTTCGAAAGAGTGGTGTGTCCTGCCCTTTTGTTTTCTTGTAAACCGTTTGCCATTGTTTCTCATCAGGGAGTTAGGTTAGTTATCCTGTTTTTATTTTGTTACGGGTCGGTTCAGGATATTTAGTTACATTTATTTTCCAGTGTGTTTTGCTTGTTATTTTGGCAATTGGACACTTTTCCTTGGTTTTTTCGTTAATACTCAGGTGGAAAAATAAACCACTGTTTATCACAAAAACGCTTTTGTCTTGCCAGCCACGTTCAGTTAATTCTCTTATGCCTACAGCCACACACAACCCCTAGGTAAACGAACATAACAGGAAGGAAGCAAAAGTACGTGAATGTTTCTGTGATGTTCTTACATATTCCAGTCAGTAGATGGCGCTGACGGTTGTAATGTGCACGTGTGAGTGTTCGTGAGTTGGGGAAGAGGAGAGAAGAGTTCGGTGGTTGAGCGTATGCCATGCGTTGGTGTAAAACAATAAAAGAACCAGTTCCAGAAGACTTCGTGTTACTTTTACTAAACACAACAGTTTCCTACACCGATTTGACACTTTCCGATATTCTGGAGGAAGAAAATTTTTTTTTCTAACTAGTATTAACTTGACAATTTTGGTGACGTTTGAACTGCCGCTAAATGTAATGTTGTCTCGTTTATAGCCTTCATTAAGTTCGGCGTCAGCATGTCCACCTGAGGCTCGTTGTGAGCTGCCACGGACGGAGATAGACGAGGACGAGAACGTGTTCCAGGGAGAAGCCCATGTCTGCGTCTCGCAGTTGGAGGCGGAGCAGAGGGTAGGGCGGAGCGAATGGCCTTCGCCACTCCCACATCAATTGCTTGTTAGTCTTGTCCCAGCGTTCCTCCCACAAGTCACGTGATTGGTTAGTGAAATGGCTTGAAAGCAATGCCGATGAACAGTGTTGTGTATTTAATTTGTTATGTAGAACTTCATTTCCCAGAATGCATGTAAATGTATCTGAAGAAGTTCCGGTTTTTCACATGCAAGTTCAGAGTGAAATCGAAAGTAAAAGAAGAAGCATGCACGCAACTGGCGTCCGCGTTTTCTTTACTTAAAGTTATAAGCAAGGTTATAACAAAGTGGCGACGAGGATTTAGTTAATCTGCGTGTGCTACGAGAACGCGTAGGTGAATCGTTTATGGGATGATTCGCTAGACAGAGACGGAAAACGGCGTTTCTGCGGCAATCCACGTCTTTGGAAAAAAAAAGCGGAGGACAGACAACGATTCAGATAAGTGAAGAATTGATTGTCATTGCCTGAAAACGAAGCATAATGGCAGCAGTTTTCGGAAATATGGGTCCATATGAGGAAAACATTGAACAGTGGAGTTCGTATACGGAACGATTTGAGTATTTTGTGGAAGCAAATGCGATTGATGACGAAAAAGTTGTGCCCACGTTTTTAAGTGTGATGGGTCCAAAGACATTCACGTTATTACGGAATCTTCTGCAACCAGAGAAACCAGGACAGAAGACATATGTTCAAATTGTAAACACTCTCAGACCACATTTTTCTCCAAAGCCCTTAGTTATTGCAGAGCGATTTCGGTTTCACAGACGAAATCAGCTTGAGGGAGAGTCCGTGACCATGTTTGTAGCAGTTTTGAAGAAATTAGCCGAACATTGTGAATTTGGGGATGTGCTGAATGACACACTCCGGGACAGACTGGTGTGTGGACTGCGAAGTGAAGGCATACAGAAAAGACTGTTAACTGAGAGCAACCTGACACTACAAAGAGCCATTGAGCTGAGTGTGTCCATGGAATTAGCAGCTAAAGAAGCTCAACAACTAAGCTCTAACGTGAAAGTATATAAAATGGAAAATGTAAAAGCTGAAAATAAAAATTCCTGTTTTCGTTGCGGTAACACTGGACATTCACCTGCCACATGCTGGTATAAAGAGACGGAATGTCGCAACTGTAAAAAGAGAGGACACATAGAGCGCGCTTGCAGAAATAAGCTTGAAAGAGGAAAAATTCAGCAGAAAACAACATTCAGAAGAAAACAAAAGAAACACGTCTTCACTGTGGAACAAGGACACAAGGCGAACACAGATACGTCAGACGATGACCTACCATTGAATGTTCTCACGGTGGCAGGAGGAACCAAGCCATATAAAGTCACTGCATTGCTGGAAAAACAACCAGTGAACATGGAGATTGACACTGGTGCTGCAGTGTCGCTGGTGTCAGATGCAGTGTATAGTTCAATATTGAGTCACTTGCCACTCAGACCTGCCGACATAACGCTCAAAACCTACACAGGAGAACCAGTGTCCATGAAAGGCCTCACACAAGTGAATGTTGAGTTAGACGGACAACATAGAAAACTTCCATTGTATGTGGTTTCAGGAAACTATCCGTCACTAATAGGACGCTCCTGGTTAGAGAAACTGAAGCTGGATTGGCAAGCCATACGCATGATGGCACAAGAGAAACTCGATTTGGAGACTGTTCTTCAAAAATATAAGGACGTTTTCAAAAAGGAGCTAGGCACCATGGAAGAAATTAATGTGAAATTGAGTGTTGAGCCAGGATGCCAGCCTAAATTCTTAAAGGCTCGACCACTGCCATACGCATTAAAACCAAAAGTAGAGGCAAGTTTGACTGAGCTTGTTAACAATGGTGTACTGGAGCCAGTAAGCATTAGCAAGTGGGCCACGCCCATTGTTCCAGTCATAAAGAAAAATGGAGACATTAGAATCTGTGGGGATTTTAAAGTCACAGTAAATCCTGTTTTGTTATCAGAACAGTACCCCCTACCTCACATTAATGACATTTTTAATGGACTGACTGGAGGACAAAAATTCAGTAAAATTGACTTAAACCAAGCATATCTGCAAATGCAGGTTGAGGAGGAGTCAAGAGAATTACTGACAATTAACACCCACAAGGGCCTATTTCGGTACAAGCGTTTACCATTTGGAATAACGTCAGCCCCATCCTTGTTTCAGCGAGCGATGGACCAAATTTTAGCAGGCCTTCCAGGAGTCGTGTGTTATTTGGATGACATCCTGGTGACTGGCACTGATGACAGTTCACACTTACAGAACCTCGATGCTACCCTCAAAAGATTGAAGGAGTACGGGTTAAGAGTAAGAAAAGAAAAATGTGAATTTTTCCAGTCTCAAGTCGAGTACCTGGGACATGCTATTGATGCCTCTGGTCTGCATACGTCTCCATCTAAAGTTAAAGCAATAGTGGACGCACCAGAGCCTACGAATGTCACTCAGCTGCGTTCATTTCTTGGATTGCTGAACTATTATGGACGATTTATTCCAAATATTGCTACCATGTTGAAACCTCTACACAAATTGCTGTGTCATGAAAACAGTTTCAAGTGGACAACGGAATGTCAGGAATCGTTCAAAAGAGCAAAGGAGACCTTATTAAGGTCCAAGGCCCTTACTCATTTTGACCCCTCACTTCCTATTCAGCTGGCTTGTGATACATCTCCGTACGGGGTAGGAGCTGTATTATCTCACGTTATGCCCAATGGCCAAGAGAAGCCAATTGCTTTTGCTTCAAGGAGCCTAAGCAAAGCTGAGTCTAACTATGCTCAGATTGAACGTGAAGCATTGAGCATTGTTTTTGGAGTGAGAAAGTTCTACCAATATATTTTTGGAAGAAAGTTCACTCTTTTGACCGATCATCGTCCATTGACTGCAATTTTCGGACCTTACCATGGCATTCCTTCACTGGCAGCAAGTAGGATGCAAAGATGGGCTTTGATCTTATCGGCTCATAATTACGACATCCAGTACCGAAAGTCAGAATTACACGGCAATGCAGATGGGTTGTCCAGACTGCCTCTGGCTGACTCAGTGAATGAGACGAAGGCTCACGACATTTTCTACTTTTCTCAGGTAGAAAGCGCTCCAGTGACAGCGACACAAGTACGGAAAGTTACTCGTAATGACCCTATGTTATCAAAAGTCATGAGTTGTGTCATGGATGGTAAATGGGAAAATGACAACATGGAGCTGAAGCCTTATTTCTCTCGACGCCATGAACTTTCGGTGCAGGCAGGCTGTTTGTTGTGGGGGAGGAGAGTAATTATTCCACAAACTCTGCGTAAATATGTACTGAAGCAGTTACATAAAGGACATTGTGGAATGGTCCGAATGAAGGAGATTGCAAGGAGTTACTTCTGGTGGCCAGGAGTTGATGGACAGATAGAAGAAAAAGCAAGAACATGTGTGTCATGTCAAAGCATTCGCAACGTACCACCATTGGCACCATTGCACCCCTGGGAATATCCAGAAAAACCATGGCATCGCATCCATGTGGATTTTGCAGGCCCCGTTGAAAACAAAATGCTGTTGGTTGTGGTTGACGCACATAGTAAGTGGCCTGAAGTCGCTATAATGAAATCTACGACAACTGAAAAGACCATTGAGAAACTTGGAGAAATTTTCAGTAGATTTGGCCCACCAGTACAGCTCGTATCTGACAACGGACCTCAGTTTATATCACATGAGATGGCCACATTTCTACAAGCCAATGGAATACAACATAT
This sequence comes from Paedocypris sp. Pulau Singkep, assembly GCA_017309775.1. Classification (NCBI taxonomy): domain Eukaryota; kingdom Metazoa; phylum Chordata; class Actinopteri; order Cypriniformes; genus Paedocypris; species Paedocypris sp. Pulau Singkep. The sequence goes on from JABUMW010022306.1 coordinate 10,739, forward strand.
CAAGTCATCGCCTTATCATCCAGCGACAAACGGACTTGCCGAAAGATTTGTCCAAACCATAAAACATGCGCTGAAAGCTTCGGTTGACCAAGGTACACTTCACCAACGTCTGCATAACTTTCTGCTATGTTATCG
>MU204414.1:0-16484 GCA_017309775.1 Paedocypris sp. Pulau Singkep
GTGTGTGTGTGTGTGTGTGTGTGAGTGTGTGTGTGTGTGTGTGTGTGTGTGTGTGTGTCACCATGTGGTGAGTGTGGTGATGGTGAATCCCGCCGCCGCCGCGTGGAAGGATCTTCTGACTCGACCTGAGTGAAGGTAAAGCAAGGGGCGTGTCAGGGGGCGTGTCAGGGGGCGTGTCACACTCTGTCACACTCACTGCTCCACAGGAAGTGCATCAGTCCGGCCGCCGCAGCCCCGCCTCCACCCGTCAGGACCGACTCCCGCGCACACGGAACCTTCCAGAAGCCCTGCGCACACACACACACACACACACACACACACACACACCATCACACACACACACACACACACACCGCATCCGCTCTATTTTTGAAAAGTAATATACGAAATTCTCTCTCCTTCTCTCTCTCTCTCATTCTCCCGCTCACACACTCTCTCTGTCTCTCTCTCTTAGGGTTGCCAATCGTCCCTTGAAATACGGAATCGTCCCGTATTTGAGAACGAAATTGTCCCATTTGTCCCGTATTTTTAATCATGTCATGACGTCCCTCACGCATTTAATGAAGATTCTGCTTTCCGACTTTTGATTGGGTAACACTCGACGCCATCGCTAGTTTGATTGGTCTTTTAACTGTCCAGTGAGGGAGGGCGTGTCTGTAAAGTGTTGGAGTTTAGTGGTAAAGTTAAAAATGGCAGATGTGATTCTGAGCGTGAGCGCAAGCGGCTTCAAAAATACCGGAGAGAGTGAGGAGAAGCAAACGCGTGGCTGCAGAGTGTTAGCGAACATGAATATTGTAACGTCCCGGATGGATGAGGACGCCAGATGATTCACAACGTTCGTTTATTAGGTTGCTGTCGGCCACAACCACGCCAAAACCACAGCTTGACTTCCAGAACAGGAACGCACACACACACACACACACACACACACACACACAGCGAAGCCCGGCTCTCGCTTGCCACACCCCCTCGAAAAGGCTGGAGCCAATGGTTACACACATAAAACAGAACAATGAATAAACACACATGCATTAATTAAACATGAGCCTGAGAGCACAGAACCAACACTTTCCGAACACGTTACAATATCAAGCAAACTGCAAAATGTATCAGAGTATTCAGCGAGGCTCACGGTGTCTGTCAGACGTGTGACGTCATACCTCAGGAGAGCAGCATTCACGTCATGACAGAGCCCACAAACACCAAGCTACTGTCAGACAGTTCTTCATACACCAAGCCTCTCCCGAAGCAGACATGGTAATAATGACAGTGTAATTAGAATTACTAAATATTTTATTTACCGGTATTTATTTGCTAAATAATGGTTAAAATGTTTTTCAAATTCGGTGAAAAAAGTCTGTGAAAATCCGTCTGGATCATTTTTTGAACAGTCTGTTAAAATAATTAAATTATTATATTGAGATAATAATTGTATTTAATATTAATTCAGTAACACCAAGTCAACAACTGAAATCACAGTGAAACGAATGGCTAAAATCAAACTTTACCTCATTTGGCCTGATTTTCTCTAACTGTCACATATAGTAATTTGTAACAATTCTGTAAAAACAATGTACGTGGATCACAGTCCAATGTAATATTAGGATTCGCTAGTTAAGGTTAAACAAACACATAAGCATTAATATAAACTATTAACTATATTAAAAAAATATTATAAACAACACAATGCCAATGAGTAAAGAAAATAAACCAGCAAATGATTAGAATTCGAATTTAGAATTAAAAAAAAAACGTGTGTTTAAATAAAAATGTGGTGTGTCCATGTTTAGATAGTTGTTAAAATACAATTACCCATAGATGAGTCTATTGACTGAGTGCATTTTAATTAAATACAGCTTATTTTAAATGTATAGGTGTTTATACTTCCCTCAAAACATTTAAACGTTAATAACTGTATCATAAAATTATGTCGTCGTCGCCACGCCCACATGGCCACGCCCCCAACGCCCCTCCCCCCGTCCTTTATTTTTAGGTATCAAAAGTGGTAACCCTACTCTCTCTCTTTGAGACTCTTTCTCTCACTCTCTCACTTTCCATCTTTCTCTCTCTCAATCTTTTTGACACACACTCTCTCTGTCTCTCTCTCTCTTTGAGACTCTCTTTCTCTCTCTCTCTCTCTGTAAATTATTTTATTTTCAAATGACATTATCAAATTATATTTTTCCCTCTCTCTCTTTCTCTCTCTCTCTGTAATTTATTGTATTCTCAAATGATATCATTCTCTCTCTCACCTGACTCTTCTCGTCTTCCTCGCTCTCCCTCATCTGTTCTTCTTCACGGAGGACATTCTTCAGCGCGACACTGAACTGGTCCGTCAGTAAATCCGTCCGGCGGTGACGTCACTGCGGCGCTTGTTCTCGGTTCCGCGTCTCGTCCGAACGGAGGGATTTCTGGGTAATGAAGTTCATGTCGGTATAAGAGGAGTAAAGGACACAGATGATGGACACCCGTCCGTTAAATTACGAAATCGTCTCGTGTTGGAGAAACTGCGCGTCCCATTTTCAATCATTTAAACCAATTTTGTTTTAAAGCAGCAATTTATGGAATCATTCCACACGCATTTTTATAAAGACGCCTCCTTTTGATTGGGTAATACTCGACGTCATCGCTAGTTTGATTGGTCATGGCTCGCTACAGTCATACCTTCAGTTGCTAATGACGTAATATTAATTATGGAATTATTTTGCTAAATACCGTAAACAACACTGTGATCATATGTATTATTCGGTTAACAATAATAGTTATAATATAGTAATACAACCAGGAAGATGATAATAATAATATTTATTATATGTTTCAAATATGTGTATTATGATTATGATTATTATTCATTATTTATTGTTAGTTAATTATTATTAATTAACTATTATTATTATTATTATTATTATTATTATTATTATTATTATTATTATAAGCAGGTTAATTTGACGCTGTGAATAGGAGGGTCCGTGTGTTTGTGGTCAATTCGTCTGGTGGTTTTGCTCCGTTTTCAGTTCCAATTAAAGTTTTGCACATATTTCAACGGAAAAAGCAAACTGCACACGTGTCTGAGGAAACATGAGGCGATTCATGAAACGTTTTGCAGACAGTTTATTACATTTCAATATTTTCACAATGTTCTCAATACAATTGTTATATTATAGTTTCAGGCATATTTATTGCAAAGTGCGTCATAGCCAAATGCCTCGGTATTAGCCAAACGCTTTTGCATTTCTGTTTTTTCGTTGGTAGCTTTTCAAGTTCCCAAAATACAGTGGACGTCCCATTTCCAGACCCACGACACTCCCCGTCCAGTGGCCGACACAGGGAAACCTTGGTACATATTATTAATATTATTGCCTTGCCTTGTCAGTGTTGTGTATTTTGCAAAATACCAAAAAACTAAGAATTTAAACAAAAGCTAAAGCGAAACAAAAAACAATTATAAAAAACAAAACAAAACAAATAAAAAAGTATGTATATATATAAATATATATAGTATGTATACATATAGGAATGAATCACAGGCAGGACCCAATTGCAGCAAAAAAACAAGAGTTTATTCCAAAAAGGGAAAAAGTATAGAAACTCCAACGGAAAAAAACGAGAGGGCGGGGGAAGTGTCGAAACACAACACAACAACACAACACAACACATCGAGCCGCTTGGTAACAGAGCAGGACAGTTCACTTTGTGACAGACAAGCGAACACACACAGAGGTAAGCGCGTGAGGAAGTGTGTGTGACTCTATGTGTGCAGTTATTGTGTTTATTTTAGAAAAAGAACATTTTATGTCCAACTGCTGTCCCGATGGGGCCAGTAAAAATGACTCGATGAAAAAAATTCCAATTTGTCATTATTTACCTTCATTTCTGTTTAATCGTTTCATTCGCTAATGTAACTCGTGTGTGCCTTTTATTTATAAAATTGACATAAAATTTGGGTAGGACCACTTCCAGATTTGAAATGAAACAGGGTATCTGCAGGTTTCTAAGAGTTAGATTTAAGACTTTTTAAGACTTTTTAAGACCGTTCAAAATGAAATGTAAGAGCTACTGTTGTGGGTGCGACGGAGCAGAAGTGATTAATATCAGGTGTTTTCCGGCAGGTTTCCGCAGCCGCTCCGTGTGTTTCACACTGCATGTGCGTCTCCAAAGCTCTTATTCCCACTGTTCCCAGTTTTACATTTTTTTTGCACAGTATGCAGCAGACTTCCTACTCATTTCCACTGACTGGTTCTAACCATGAACCAAAATTAGGATTATGTAGCCAGTTTTTGTGAGTGTCAATCTGTGAATAGAGCTAGATTTGAGCGTGTGCGTCTAGCAGCTCACACGTATCTTCACGCTCGCGTTATTATTGACACACGCTTACGCTCAATCTGATCTACCAATCATTTTAGGACGAACTTGACGCCTTCCTCTGATTGGTCAAAGCGAACCAATCGTGGAGCAGACTCCCGCCATTGTTCCGCCATTGATAAAAATGATCATTTTAATAGTATTCTATCTGTAATCGAGCTCTGATTAACATAGGTCTGAAACATGTTTTGTATTTTGGAAACGTTTGCTCTAATTTTATATTTTATATACTTTATACTACATATATTATTTATATTTTATCTTACACAATGCAATTTTTTTTCATTTCTATTTTGTGTGTTTTTTTTTCTATATTGCACCAAACGGAGTAGTGTTCCTAATTTCGTTGTAACCTTGTGTCGCAATGACAATAAAGGTATTCTATTCTATTCTATTAGTCACAACCACATTTGCAGATATCTATCCTAAGTTGTAGATAATGGACAGCATTTACAGATACAACTACCGTATTTTCCGGACTATAAGCCGCTACTTTTTTCCTAGGTTTTGAACCACGCGGCTTATAGAAAAAAGCGGCTATTTTGTGGATTTTTTTTCCACCGCTAGGGGGCAATCGGTATCATCGCGCTTTAATCGGTATCAAAAGACAAAACAAATGCAAAGAAGAATATACTACTGAAATAAATATAAATATATTATATTTATAATAAATATAAATATATATATATTAATATATTAAATATATGGTAGACTTGGATGAGATGTGGTGAGAAGTCATTCACAAAACATGCAGCATGCGAAATGCAGTCTTTATGGAGACAGATGTGTTCAACTCCTACACTGAAGAAGACGACTTTGTGGGTTTCAGCAAAGATGGTTAGACGTGATTTCACACTATGTGATTTCACTGAAATGAAGTTAAATACTGTAGACACCTTTGTTTTCTCTTATTTTCTGTCCTGTTTTAATCAGCAAAGTTGCTGGTGTTAAAATACAGGTTAGGAAAGGATCTATTTAGTTACATACATTTACATTTACAATTCACAATCATTCTGTTCCTGTAGTAAATACAGTGAACCCTGGTTTATTGACGCGGGATGTGCGTGCAGACCGCGGTCTTCCACGAATATTTCCATAATTAGTTTAACGAATGCAAGCCAATAAAACATTATTACTCCACATAAAAACGAAAAATTGTTATGTGTACAGTAACGGAACGAAATATTAATTAATAATATACGTAACACGCGTGGCCCCGGAAATATTAACTTTCAAAGTGTTTGAATACAGCTATGGAGTCCGACATTGCTGACGTCTGACATTCACATTATTGAGCCAGATGCTTCTGCAGAGGCCCTTCTTCAGCCGCTACTAGACGCGTGTGACTTGCGCGAAGCACACGACTTGCGCGCGACTTGCGGAAGCGCCGCGCAACTCGCAGAAGCGCGTGACTTGCAGAAGCGCTTGGGAGGCTCAGGAAGATGCACATGACATCAGCAGGTTGTGCACAAATATTTCGATATACTTCTTTTATAATTCATGCATACCTAATTAAAACAACCCGTGAAGCCGTAAATCCGAACATATGTAATAAAGAAAAAAAAATCGAATCCAAAAACATACTTATCTGTGGCTTGCAAAACTCTCCAGGTTTTGACTAAAACCTTGTTCCCTGTCAGGTAATGTTGTCCCCAGTAGTGTCCAGTGAACAACTGGAAAGGGAACTTTTTTTAATAGAGTGGATGCAGGTGCGGCTTGTTTATGTTTTTTTTTATTTTTTATTTTTTCGAAAATAGAGGGGTGCAGCTTATATACAGGTGCGGCTTATAGTCCAGAAAATACGGTATGTAGTTGGAAGATATCTTTAAATATAAATAGACTAAAGTTATTAATCAAATTAAAGAAATCTTAAAATTGTTTTTGACTTATAAAATATGCTTTAGATATCTTAAATGTAAGATATATTTAATTAAATGCATTTGGAGATATCTTCAACTCCGATATGACTAGTCATAAATATTTGGATATATCTTTAAATATTTTACTAATATTACAAATGTATTAACACTAGTAACCATATATTTGAAGATTAAACAGAGTAGGCGTACATTTACACTATTATAAGCACCAGCAACGCTTCCACAGTTCACACGCTGGGGTATAATAAAGTGATTTGATATCACTATATGTAATTGTAGTTATCTCTAAAGTAATTTGAGATATCTTTAATTTTATTGTGACTAGGAGAAACTCATTTAGAGATATCTACAAATATTTTTCAATGAGAGTGCATCTAGTCAAAGTAGATTTGCTGTGACTCGTCAGAACTGTTTAATGACTAGTCGCCGCGAAGAAATAAATGTTTATTCCGATCTCTGTTTAGCCGATTATAATTTGAGCAGACGAGAACTGAGCGTGAGCGCGTGTCAATACGTGCGCTCAAATCGCGTTGCGCTCGCGAATCTTTTTGGCACTAAACTGATCCCGTACACGCGCTCAAATCGCGTTGCGCTCATTTGCGAATCTTTTTGGCACTAAATTGTTCTCGTAGCCTAAAGCTCCAGTCTAGCGGTTCACGCAGCTCTAGCGTAAGACTCCCCGCAAACACGGGTGGTTGAACTCGGTTCCGTCTGCAGTATTTTGTTCTACGTGACCAACGATAAGATTTCAAATGTATGTTCCTTTTTACAAAGTCGGTTACATTTCATTTTTAAGACCTTTGAGATGTGAAATTAAGACTTTTTAAGGCCTTATTTTTACATTATTACATTTAAGACTTTTTAAGGACCCGCGGATACCCTGTGAAAGGTTGTTAGTTGAGACAAACACAATAAATAGATGGAGCCATGAGGTTATAAGAACATATGTATTAAACAACGTAAATAGTGGCTTAATAATAGCAACACAATTTACATATACAATTCACAACCATAGTTCAATCAAATTTGAAACCGTTCAATATCCATATCCGTTCCAAAATAAACGAAAACAACCGAAACAGTCCAATACCAGTTGACGGAAAAAATAAAACCATCAATTGGTTGCGGTTGAGGTGGGGTTTTATGTCCTACCACTGTCCCAATAAAATTGAGGGAATGAGAATTTCTCCTCAGCTCAGTCCTTTGGGTGGCTCGCCATCTTCTTCGTCAAGGAGAAAATCCAATTCCAATTCTTCCAAAAAACCCAGCCTATATACAACAAATCCCTTATTGTTTACAGAGCATACATTTTGTATCACAATATGGCCATACAACGGCTATGGTTACTTGCGTAACCTCAATTCCCTGAATAGGTCAGGGAACGCATGCCACCTTTGATCTGTACCAGCTGGTATAAAAGGCAGGTCCGTGCTTACATGCAAATAGCTTTCGCTGATTGAAGCCGGTCGGGCCAACGCAGACTTCCAGCGGCATACCCTGAATGTGGCTGCAGGAAGTGACATCTGGTTCCCTGACCTATTCAGGGAACTGAGGTTACGCAAGTAACCAAGACGTTCCCTTTCATAGTCAGGTCACTTCGACGTCAGTCAGAGACCTGACTACGGGATAATACATTGGGCCACATCCAGGGCAGCATCCTACCGAAAAGACCCCTCCGGCTACTTAGACGAGGAACCTTTAGTGGATCTTGCACAGCATCTAGAGGTGGGCCTAGCACGAAGGGTAGTAACTCTCACCTCCACCGGGGCAATGAAGGAACTTGTTGGCTCTCGACCCGTGCGTGGGGGACCCTCACCAGGGTAGACGGAGAACACCTCTCACATGGGATATGGTAGGGGACTGGGACTGGTGTCCAAAAGGTTGCCGGTTCGAATCCCCCCTACGACTAGTTCTACAACTAAGTGTCCTTGGGCAAGACACTGAACCCCACATGCCACGGCTTAGGCTGCCCACTGCTCCGGGTTGTGTGTGTGTTCACTTCACTGTGTGTATGTGCACTTTCACGGATGGGTTAAATGCAGAGCACCAATTCAGTATGGACCCTAGTGGCCATATTGCCGTCACCTCACTTTCCTTTCCTTTCCATTGTCTGTCAAGAACAGAGTAGGCTCGGGAGAGGGAGGAGAGCGTAGCCCTACTACTCAACCTCATCCCTTCGGGAAACACAGGCGTAATAACTCGGTGAGTATCGCCTGAGGAAAACACAGCCAGAACTAGGTCACTAGTCTGGACTCGATGGCATCAGGGTACCCCCCCCTTGCGCCTGATTGCCCATCCAGGGAAACAGAGGCTCGGCCCTCCGTTGGCCGTAACCCCTAGTGAGCCGAGCGGACTAGACGTGTCTTTAGCCTAGCTCGAGGGCAGAAGAACACTAAAATTGGTAGCCATAGGAGCCATCCCCTGCATCCTACATCGTGTCGGTATTGCCCACCACTGCGGATAGCCCAGCCGGGCTTATGTCTGCTAGAGACACTCCTCTTGACACTGCGACCGACGAGGCCACGCTACTGGTAGGGTGTGCTCTCACATTCAGCGGGCAAGGCAACTTGTTGTATCCGCCGGATGTTGGCAGCTCTCCGGGAGGACAGCTTGCCGTGCATCAGGACGGAGTCTAGGTTGAGCCAGAGAAAGAAGATCTGCTGACACGGGGTCAGAGTACTCAACTTTCGGTTGACGCGTAACCCCAGTTGGCCTAAGTGCCTGAGCACTGCATCTTTCTGTGCAAACTACTGACTCCGCGATCTGGCTTACAGAAGCCAATCGTACAGGTAGTTCAGGATTCTGAAGCCGCACACTCTCTCGGCTTGTGCCGGGGCAGAAACGAGACGTAAAAGTACGCGTCTTGAAGGTCGATAGCGGCGAACCAATCCTGGGGCTGAACTGCCCTCAGAATCTCCCTCTGAGTCAGCATCCTGAACGAGAACCTGAGAAGGTAGCCGTTCAGGGACCTCAGATCCGAAATGGGCCGCATACCACCGGTCTTCTTGGGGACCACAAAGTACGGGTGGTAAAGCTCGCTCCTCGTCTCAGCTGGGGGCACCACCTCGATGGCGCCTTTGCTCGCAGCGAGGAAAACCTCTGCCCTTAATACGAGTGCGTCTCTCGAGCCCACATGAGTGGTGAGAACGCCTCGGAACACCGGAGGCCGACGGGTGAACTGCAGTGCGTACAAAACTTGGGGCGTACAAGAGATGAAACCGCCGAACGCTTCAATCATCAGAAAGATATTGCATGTAAGCACGCACCTGCCTTTTATACCAGCTGGTACAGGTCAAAGGTGAACTTTTGAACTTGACCGTTCATTGGCCGGTTGTAAGAATGAACGCGAATGGCTAGCCATCCGATATCCCATAGTCAGGTTTCTGACTGACGTCGAAGTGACCTGACTATGAAAGGAAATTTTCAACATCCAACTCTTGGTTTTTTGCATGTTGTTTTTTCACCAATAATTTGAGCATTATAACACACATTTACATACATGCATTACTTTCAGCTCAACCGTAACAATTCGGATATTAGCATTGAGCAATTAGCCGCGCTAGCTAAAAGTTTGCTTACCAGGTTGATCTTTATTCTTACTTCGCCATCCTCCATCGTTTCACCAGGAATTCCTCTTTCTACAGCACCCAACTTAATAACTTGCTACTAAGTTGTTAGTAAGAAACAATGCTCACTCGTTCTTCTTCACACTCGCGCACGTGCTTCTCTCTCCCTCCGTCACTCGTTGTGAATATGCCGCGACGTTTGTGACCTGCCAAAAACCGGACGCGTGCAGATCGCCTGACTTTGCCGTCAAGATGTCGAAACCAAAATATACACTTTAAAGTAAATACAGCGGCAACATAAATAATTTTAAATAATGATAATGAATGAAAGTAATATAAAAGACTAATAACAAAACCAATAAAACACTTTAAATATTATATAATTTACACATATATTTATAATAATATTATAATAATTATATGCACATTATTTATACAATTTTTCATCTGGTTACACTAACTACCGCAAATTGTATATGTGTCATGTGATGAAAAAATCTTCCCTCTCCACAGCAAATTAAGGAGTCACATGAGGAGTCACGCCCATGAGAAACCCTTCTCCTGCTCTCAGTGTGAGAAGAGTTTCTCAGATAGATCAACTCTGGACAGTCACATGATGATTCACACCGGTGAGAAACCCTTCTCCTGCTCTCAGTGTGGGACGAGTTTCTCACAGAAATCAAATCTGAAGCGTCACATGAGGGTTCACACCGGAGAGAAACCCTTCTCCTGCTCTCAGTGTGAGAAGAGTTTCTCACAGCGTTCAAGTCTGGACGTTCACATGAGGAGTCACACTGGTGAAAAACCCTTCTCCTGCTCTCAGTGTGGGACGTGTTTCTCAGATAAATCCAATCTGGACAGTCACATGAGGGTTCACACCGGAGAGAAACCCTTCTCCTGCTCTCAGTGTGAGAAGAGTTTCTCACAGAAATCAACTCTGGATGTTCACATGAGGACACACACTGGTGAGACACCATTCTACTGCTCTCAGTGTGAGAAGTTTTTCTCACGTAAATCAAGTCTGAAGAGTCACATGAGGATTCACACCGGAGAGAAACATTTCTCCTGCTCTCAGTGTGGGAAGAGTTTCTCACATAGATCAACTCTGGAGTGTCACATGAGAATTCACACCGGTCAGACACCGTTCTCCTGCTCTCAGTGTGGGAAGCTTTTCTCACAGAGATCAAATATGAAGACACACATGAAGAAACACAATTGAGTTTCTGACAGAGATCCGATCTGTTATTACAGTTTTTTGCTAAGAAAAACCATAGCAGAAACTTGCTATGAAAAACCTTTAAAGACAATGGAGATTTTGTGAGGGAAACCTTAGATAACAGAGTCGTTCAGTCGTCTACATTTCTGTTATGATGAGACCTGCTTCGTGAAGACTCCACAGCCTGCCCAGTGTCATTAAATTCATCTTCTGTAGTCATGAAGTCTTTTGAGCGCCTTGTCCTCTCTTACCTAAAAGACATCACGGACCCCCTCCTGCAGTTCGCCTACAGAGCCAACAGATCTGTAGACAATACAATAAACATGGCCCTCAACTTCATCCTCCAGCATCTGGACTCTCCAGGATCCTACGCCAGGATACTATTAGTAGATTTCAGCTCTGCTTTTAACATAGTAGTACATTTTTACATAGTAGTAAATAGTCCCTTCACTGCTGTAAGACAAGCTCTCCCAGATGAAAGTTCCGGACACCATCTGCAGGTGGATCACAGACTTCCTCACTGACAGACAGCAGTACGTGAAGCTGGGGAAGCTTGTCTCTGATCCCCGGACCATCAGCACTGGATCCCCCCCAAGGCTGCGTTCTCTCCCCACTGCTGTTCTCCCTGTACACAAACAGCTGCACGTCTGGACATCAGTCTGTCAAGCTCCTGAAGTTTGCTGATGACACCACCATCATTGGCCTCATCTCTGACGGAGACGAGTCAGCCTACAGGAGCGTGATAGCCAGTCTGATGTCATGGTGCAGCTCTAACAACCTGGAGCTCAACACTCTGAAGACAGTGGAGATGACAGTGGACCTCAGGAAGAACCCAGCCCCCCTCCCCCCTATCATCCTTCTGTGGAGTCCTTCCGTTTCCTAGGCACCATCATCAGCCAGGACCTCAAGTGGGAGCGGAACATCAGCTCCATCACTAAGAAGGCTCAGCAGAGGATGTACTTCCTGAGGCAGCTGAAGAAGTTCTGCCTCCCCATGAAGATGCTAGTGAACTTCTACACTGCCATCATAGAATCAGTGCTCACATCCTCCATCTCCGTCTGGTTTGCTGACACCACGGCCAGAGACAAAGCCAAGCTGCAGCGTGTTATTCACTCTGCAGAGAAGATCATTGGCTGTCACCTTCCATCTCTCCTGCACACCTCCAGGTCTCGGAAACAAGCAGCCAGAGCAGATAGTGGACGACCCCTCACACCCCGGTCACGAACACTTTCAGCTCCTCCCCTCAGGCAAGAGGCTCCGGACCATCAAGACCAGAACCTCTTGCCTTAGACCAACACACTGCTCAGGTTTGTTTATATTGGTTTATGTTTATGTCACATGTTTACATCTCCCCTTCCCCTGATGTGTACTGTCACTTTATGTCACGGTTCTGTCTGTGCAACTGGATGTTGAATGTATGTCGTGAAGCACCAATTTACACCAAGACACCATCCAAGTTCCATAAAGTGCTCTTTCTAGAACCTGGCAATAAAGCTTTCTGACTTCTGACTTCTCTTAAGGACATCTGAAAGAAAAAAGTATTTTGATTCCAGCAAATTATCCTTGAATGAAGATCAAATTAAATTCATGATTTTTTTCTGGGAAGAGAAATGTAGAAAATGCTAAATTGTTTTTGAATGGAGTAAATATTGAACGTGTTCATGAAGCCAAATTTTTAGGGGTAATCATTGATGATCAATTATCCTGGAAAGCGCACATTTCTCACATTAAACAAAATAAGTCTAATTCTATTGGCATACTGTGTGAAACAAGAGAGGTATTGAACACAAAAGGGTTATATTTGATTTACTGTTCTTTGGTTCTGCCTTATTGTTCCTACTGTGCTGTGTTTTGGGGGAATGCAGGAAAGACGTGTGTAGACTCTTTAATCAAATTGCAAAAAATAACGCTATATGAATTGTGAACCGGAAATTACAAATCAACAAATCAATTGTTTATTAAGAACAACTATTTAAAACTAAAACACATTGTAAATATTAAAATATATACAAAGTAAAAACCATTTAATTCCAAAAAGTATACAGAGTTTTTTTCAGTTAAGGGTTGGTAGATATACTCTTAAAGGGTTGTACTTTTTTGAACATGTTAAAGTGAGAACAAATGTAAAAATGCAGTGTTTCAGTTGTTGGTGTAAAGTTGTAGAATGAACTGTGTGATGAATTTAAAAAATGTACTTCTTTTGCAACATTTTAAAGTCTGAAAAAAATGCATTGATCATTATAAATGAAAAAAAAACATTTAAAAAAAACAAGAAAACCAAGGGGGAAAAAAAAGAGAAAATGTGTATTCTTGATCTGTATTTTGTTGTTGTCTCTGTTATTTCTTCTTGTTTTTGTTGTTGGTTGTAAAGCTGATTCAGTTAAACTTAAAGCGATGTAAGTGGAAGTGCGACTATAGCGATGCTTCAGCCTAGCCCTTTTTTTTTGGTCAATTTTGTTTGAAATTGTTTGCGGGACGGAATGTCTATTTGTGGATTTTGGACCAAACAATAAAATTGATTTGAATTGGATTGAAATGTGTCTCAAGGTGTCTTGTTAATTTAGTGGTCTTCATGCAGGAACCTGGTCTTTCCTCTTCACTAACCACATTAACAGTAAAGCTGAGAGCCTGCTGCCTTTAAGTTCTGAATGTCTGTCTGACTTTACTGCCTTTTCTCTTCCCTTTGACAAACGGATCCATAAAAGTCTTTCGTGAATTATTCTAGGGAAATGAACTCATTATTCATATGACTCGGGATGAACGAGTCTACTCATATAGTGAACAGTTTGTTCTTCATCACGAGCCGAGCCAGAAGAATCATTCACAACCTGTTCAAACGGACAGCACCGCATTCAGTAAAAATAATAATAATAATAATAATATTAATGAGTATTTGTAAGGCGCTTTTCACAGTTTTATCTGTCTCAAAGCGCACATGTAAATATGTAAGGGAAATGTTGCTTTTTATTCAATTTGTCGTCTGGATTGTTGGTGTTAACTATGTGGCTGCGGTTATGACAAGACAAAGACATAGACCAGCGAGCAAGCACATACGCAACAGTGGCCAGGTAAAAAAAACAGAATAACGAGGATTCTGGAACGATGTTTCCCTCCTCAATGGGGAAAGAGGCGGCTCCACTTCTCCACGCCAGCCAGCAGCGTCATCAGGTCCACAGAGGTCGAGGAAGCACCACCGATGATTCCGAAACTCCTAGGAGATTCCGGTCGTACGACACTTGGCGCTCAGGAGAGGAGGGGAGAGAAAAAAAAATACAAGGCAATTAGAATAACTTCAAGTACTCTAGATTTTGACAATTTTCTGAAGGTGCAGGTGTAATTCGATTCCGAGCACTAACTAGGCAGCCTTTCTATACGATATATTAATATTTTCTGTAAGTTATTATAACAGGTCAATATATGCTTTTGTTGAAGAGACGCGTCTTCAGTCTAGACTTAAATTGACTCGAATTGTCTCGAATTGGACTAGGCAGAGCATTCCATAGTTTGGGTGCTAAGTATGTAAAGGATCTTCCCCCCTGGTAGATTTTAGAGATTCGATGTATTATAAGCTGGCCGGAGTTTTGAGAGCGCAGGAGTCGTGTAGGCTTATAGTAAGTGATGAGCTCACTGAGATATAGAGGAGCTAAACCGTTTAGTGCTTTATAGGTGATTAAGAGAATTTTAAACTGGATGCGATTTTTAACAGGTAACCAGTGTAGCGACATTAACACTGGACTAATATGGCTAAATTTTTTCGTTCTGGTTAGTAATCTAGCAGCTGCATTCTGAACCAACTGAAGTTTATCTTAGTTTAGCAGGAGAACCTCCCAGAAGAGCATTACAGTAATCTAACCGTGATGTCATAAACGCATGTATCAGTTTTTCTGCATCCGGTCGGGAGAGCATGTGACGCAGCTTTGAGATATTCCTGAGGTGAAAAAAGGCAGTTTTACAGACGTTGTAAAAACAGATGCCGTGACTTTCAAAAGAGAGTTTGCTATCTAAAATGACACCTAAGCTTTTCACTTTAGGTGAGGATGAGATTTCAAGCCCGTTAAGATTCATACTGTATTTGGGTGCATCAGACTTTAAGTTTGAGTCAACAAGTAATTATTCGGTTTTGTCTGATTTCAGCATGAGAAAATTGTTTGTCATCCAATCACTAATGTCGCTGAAGCAATCTAATATATTTGCAAATTTTGAGATTTCATTAGGCCGTGCCGAGATATAAATGTGTGTGTCATCTGCGTAACAGTGGAAGCTATGACCATGCTTTCTGATTATGTCCCCTAGTGGAAGCATATAAAGTGCAAAAAGGATTGGGCCGAGCACGGAACCTTGTGGAACTCCATATTTAACACTAAATCTGGGTGAAGAGACTCCGTTTACATGGACGAAATGAGAGCGATCAAACAGATAGGACCTAAACCACTCTAATGCGTGTCCAGAAATACCAACGTAATGATCAAGTCTATGTATTAAAATATCATGGTCAACAGTGTCGAAAGCAGCACTAAGATCTAACAGAACTAAGAGTGAGACGTTCCCTTTATCTGGTGCCATTAGAAGATCGTTGGTGACTCGGATTAGTGCCGTTTCTGTGCTGTGGTGCGATCTAAAGCCGGATTGAAATTTTTCAAATCTATCGTTCTGTTCTATGTTCGTAAGAGAAATTAGGTGGAGTTGATTCATTTAGGCTAGTGTAGCCATGTCTCTGTGAGCGCTAAAACATCAAGCTTATTATCCAAAATCATTTCGTTTATGTTAAGAGATTTTTGTGCTAACGATCTAATGTTTAAGAGACCTAGCTTTAAATATTTGTTTGTATAAGTCTTGCTCTGTTTAATATGATTAAGCGCCATTTTTTCTTTATCTAATGACAAGTTTCTATGGCTAGGCTTATGAGATTGTGATACCGTTTCTATGTTGTGTCTGTTATTACTTTTAGCAGTTTTATTATCAATGTTGTTGTTGTTATTGGTTTTAATAGAGCTGATATTATTATTATTATTTTTATTATTATTGTTATTATTGTATCTAGATGCACTAAATGCACTGGGTGACTGAGCAGTACGCAGGCGGCTGGTTAAGTGATGCCGCCTGCTCTCTGACCTGGGCAATGGTGGCGAGTCACGAACTAGACGCTAAACTATAGGCTATATTATAAGATAAACGAGCGGCCCCCTTCCACGAGGGATGGAGGCCGTCGGGATTTAACAGGTCAGAAAAGATCCCGAAAAGATCTCCAATTGTCTATAAAGCCTATGCCATTCGAAGGACACCACTCAGACGCCCAGCCATGGAGAGCCCACAGTCTACTGTGAGTCTCATCACCCCGGTAAGCGGGGAGGGGGCCAGAGTAAATTACTTTGTCTGATATCTTTTTGGCAGCTTCAAGCACCTCTTTAATATTAGTTTTCGTGATCTCGGACTGGCGAAGTCGGACATCATTAGTGCCGG
>MU204414.1:24068-34316 GCA_017309775.1 Paedocypris sp. Pulau Singkep
TTAAAAGGACGTGTCGAACGCTCTGGAGCTCTTTTCAGATAAAAACTCTTCGTCGATGCAAGAAGGAGTTTTCAGCTGCTTCCGGGGTCTTTTTCGGAGGAGCGAAAACCAGCTTGGATTGCTGCCGAGTTCCAACGAAGAGCCTTATCGAGTTGGTTGCAGAGATGAAACAACGACCTGGCTTCAATCATCTGAAAGGAAATTGCATGTGGCACGCCACCGCCCTTTTATACCAGCTGGTACGGGTCAGAGGTGGCATGCAAATTCATGCAGCCATTGAACTTGACTGTTCATTGGCCGGTTGTAAGAATGAACGCGAATGGCTAAAGCATCCGATGTCCCATAGTCAGGTCTCTGACTGACGTCGAAGTGACCTGACTATGAAAGGGAATGTCACTTATTTGACAAAAAAGTGGAACATCATCTTTCATTGCGCCGCAAACAGCAAGTCCAGCTCTGTATTCTACACCATCAACTTTATCCCAACTTGTTGAATAAACATCTTTAGACAACAACATTTGAAGAATTTCATGGTTGATCACATTCTCAGCTTGAAGAATAAATGGTTTAATTGGCCCAAAATCACTCTTATTGACGGTAAACGTTTCCCAGTGATGAGGCAACTGATTTGTAGAGGTTTCCATACACTACTAACACACTGTATTTTGATTAATTTGGGTGATTAAACTAGTGTGAGTGACAAAATGGCAAATGACAAAATGTTACAAAAAATAGTTAAAGCTAAGAAAGCCGTTGTTAAGAAATCGGACGTGAAGAAAAATGCGTTAAAGATGCGTTAAAGTTAAAACCAGAAACATAATAAGATAAAACGTTAAAAATCAAACTGATTTGAGCAGCTCAGAGGAAGAGTCTGAGAAGTCCAGTGATGAGGAGCAGTCTCTCCTGGACATGAATCAAGAGATTGATAAAGATAATGCGAAAAACCTGGAAAAGTGGTTGGTAGAAGTTTGGTAGAAGAAGGAAAATTGGTGAAAGCAGACAAAGGAATTGTGCGGCCAACAGAAGGCATTTGGGATCTGGGTGACATCAAAGCCGTTGAGCCGTCGAGGTTAAAGTAAAAATATATAGTTTTACCAGTTTTAAGCGTTATCATGGCAAATGACAAAATTGTAGAGAAGGGTGTGGTTAAAAAAGAGATTTCTAATGATGAAAGAGAAGCGAAAAAAGAAAGTCAGAAGAGAAGGTCGGTGAAAGTTAAAAAGAAAAATAGGAAAAGTCAAGCTTCGAGTAGACTGAATAGACTCGAGTGAGTCTTTGAAATGAACATTTTACCGGCAGTACTGAGTGAGTACTTCTGAGAAAGTGAGGGAGGAGTCCAGACTCGAGGAAGAGAAATCTGAGACCAAGTCTGACTCTCCCCCTTCAAGAGCGCTTGAGAGCAGGGATTTAAGCATGTGTGTTCAATAATATTATGGGGGTTAATATTAAATTGAGAAGAGAAATGGAGGAAGGAAATCAGTCAAGTCAAACATCAGATGAAGAATTCAGAGATTAAATAGTACAATAATTTAGATCATCGTAACTAAATGTATACGCAAACACCAAATCAGGTTAATAGAGGTTTTAGGTCACCAGAAAATAGAAGATCACTAGCTGACCAATCGACTCAATTGGCACTTAATGCTCAATTTGACAAGTCATTTGTTTAGACTGAAGATGCAGTCACACAGTATAGAGAAATGAAAACAAGGTCACGTAAACCAGTACTGAAACAGAGAACTTGTGATTTGAGATGCAAACATGTTTCCCATTCTAGTTGAAGGAGATCAGCTGAAGTTCATTCCGTGGGCCAATCGGGATTTAGAGACCCTAATAACCAAATTGCCCAGTTTGCATGACAGAGCAAACCGATGGATTGCGGTGTCACAGATTCCTGCGGTCGGTGATTTAAAAGCATTACTTACTAATCAAACTAACCATAGAAGAAATGAGAGATTCTTTGATTCAGGAATGGGCGTGGCATTTGACAGCATGGCCGATCTCTGAACGCAGAACCAGAAACCCGCTCTGGACCTCTCTGAGAGACAGGCTTCAGACAACAAACAACAAAGCAAGCTAACTCTGTTTTTGGGGGTCCGAGAAGACAGATCTATTGGGCCCAGCTGATGGGGGCTGCAATGACTGACAATCTGCTGGTGCAAAAGAAACTCAAGAATGTCCCGGCGCTGGACGGGATGAGTGATGATGAGTGATCAGAGACTGAAACATTTTGCCAAAGCCTACAGAGAGGAACAAGCTGAACTTGAAAAGCAAAGAGCTCGCACAAGCCAACCTGGAAATGCTGAAGAAAAGCAAGAGCAAGCCAGGAGTCTACACAGTGAAGAGCGAGTGTCAGAAGGTAAACCCTAGCTCTGATAATCAAACGTGACAGGTAAACATGATTGACAAGCGTCCCAAAAAATTAAACGGCGAATAATGATCAACCTATAATTGTTGTGCAGGAACAGTCGTCCTTTAGCAGAAATGCTAATTTTTGTGCAAGCATTCGAACAGTAGGATTATCTGGAAAATGAATTGTAGTGCCACTCAGCAAACATCGAAATTGAGATTGAGGGAAAGACAGTCACTACACAGCCAAAGGTATTACATAAAAGTTCCAGTAAAAACAGAAATCACACCAGTACGGTATCACGTGACCGCTGAAAAAACAAAACAAAAACATGGACAGAAGCTGATTAAAAACCACAAAGGTGGACAACCACAATTTGGTGACTGTATTTAGTACATGGCACGAAATTACATAATGACACAGAGGACAATTTACACCACAAAGTCAGGTTTAAAATTGGAGAAATTACTGAACTGACTGCTGACGGTATCACTGTAACTAAGAAAGACGCTGGCCATTGGTTGAGTGCAGATGGAGGAATGGAAATGTTTGATTTACAAGAAAAAGATAGGGGGAGTAGAGAGAAGCTGAATCTTTTACCTGAAAATCTTGAAAATTTGATAAACAATCGATTAATGACTTACTTTGATATTTCATTAATTTTATCATTTTTATTATTCATAAATTTTGATAACATTAATTAGTCAGAGACACAAATACTTAGACAATTGACTAACATCAGCATTTTTGGTTTTCGCTAAAAACGAAGTTGTTCATTTGGGGAAAAGAATTTGTCAAGGAAGAATTTGACCAACAGAGAAAAAACATCAAAAGACCATCAGAAATTATGCTAAACCATCTAGCGTAAAAGAAACGATAGGATTTTGTAGTAAATTTATTGTGGAATATGCTAACAAAGTTCTTGAACTTGGAGAAATGATCAATAGAACAGGAACTAAAAATCTGAAGGCAGCTCTTGTTTGGATGGAATTGGGAGAAAGACAAAAGAAATCAAGCAGGAAGTCATTAATGTAACTTGCATGGCTGTTGACTACACAAAACCATTTTTGATGGACGTTGCTATTGAGAAAGGGGGTTTAGCAACTGCAGTGTTGTTTCACGAACATGGCAGAAAGAAACTTCCTCTAGGCTGGTTTTCTACTCATTTGAAAGGTTTAGATCAGGGGTGTCAAACTCATTTCGCATAGCGGGCCACATACGACTTAAGGAGACGTCAGGCGGGCCGGACCATTAAAATTATACCATACTCTGCATTATCAAAAATGTCATGTATTTTCTTTGTTTTGGTGTAAAGAAGCACAAGAACATTAGGAACATTGAATTTTAATGAACTATGCTTTTACAAAACATTCCAAGAATTTCCTCATAATTTCTTAAAAATGTGCAATTTACCTTTATCATTCACATTTAGGCATTGCAACTTATCCCACTGATTGTACAAAGGCACACAACTTAAATTGGTAATGAAAAATATAGTATTGCACTTGAGGCTTTTAAAGAACTGAATTTTAAACCACTTATATAAAATATAAATTAAATCCCTGCATACAGCTTACAAACTAAGGAGAGTGATATTAAATGTGCATTGAAGAAAGTCACATTCGTAAACTTCATAAATGAAACATGCAATATTTAAATGCAAACAGTATTTAAGCCTTAAATACTGTTTGCATTTACACTAACATTTTGATTAATGAGGTTGTAGTGGATAGGTAACGGATAACACCTGTTTTCCGTTCTTAACAAGATTCTGTCCGTCTCAGTGATGCCGCGTTTTACTCCGATGGAAACGCCCCTTAGCGGACAATCAATGAATTGCAGCAAATTTTTTTTTTTTTTTTTTTTTTTTTCCAAACAATTCAGCGGGCCTGATCGAACCTACTTGCGGGCCGGTTCCGGCCCGCGGGCCGTATGTTTGACACCCCTGGTTTAGATGATTGGATTGATTGTGAGAAGAATCTTGAAGCTGTGTTTTGGGCGTATTACAAGGCAAGTAAAACTACTTTGCATATTCTAATTGAGATCAGGTCCACACATGAGGTGTTGGGAATTGTGGAGCAGCGGAGATTCATTTGAGTACAGGCAGAAGAATGAAGATCCTCACAGATGTGAGGATGAAAGAGTGAAAGACATGAAGATCAGAGCAGATCTCAAGTCTGATGAAATTGTAGGCAGAATTTTGTGGGTTGATTAGTCCAGTGGTTCCCAACCTTTTCTTGTTTGAGGCACCCTTGGAAAGCCTTTCAAAAGTTCCCGGCACTCTTATAAGGAAATAGATATTTAAAATCTCCGTAACTTTTTTATCATTTATTTGTTTCATTTCGAGAGTTTGCATGCAACAACTGTCGCGGAAAAAGGTTCAGACCCAGGTGCAGGTGAAACAAGGATTTAATGAACACAAAATCACTTCTAAAAAAGACTTTGTAGAAGATGCAAGAACCCAAACTGGAAAACTGGAAGTGTCTGCAAAGCTTGCTGGCCCAGATGAAAAAATTAAACAAGACGAATCAGGCGAAGTCTTCCAGCCTCGGACAAACGGGATCTAGAACAGACAACAAAATGACACTGAGTGCTGCAAAAACACAGGTTAAATAGCCATCAGTTAATCACTTGACGGTGAATTTCATAAAGGTGAAAGCGGCTCACAAATGACCATTAATCAACTAATAATCACAAGACACTTAAGAACCCACACAGAAAAGACAAACACATATGTAACAACAACACCTTATACCTAGTCCTAGATGATATGAGAATACTGTTTACACTGATTCTGCCTTAATAAAAAAAAAATAGTATTACGATACAAATATGTAATTGTGACAAGTTTTACTTTAGTTGCACAATGTATTCAAGTAGTTACAGTGTTACACTATGATACAAGACAAACACACAAATAGACCACAGTGCACCATGCATGTATACTCAGTGTGAAACTTGTGATTGATGCTTGGAACACAAACTCTTGATATCAGGTCTTATTGTTGACAATGCCACACGCATATCGTCCTCAAGTGAAAGAAGCCTATTTCTTTGTTTCGATTTTATTGTAGCCATGGCAGAAAATGCCTGCTCGCACAGATACAATGTGGAGAAGGGCAAAAGTAGAGAAATAGCTTTCTGACCCAAATTAGGGTATTCCCCCAATCTTGCATGCCCAAAAGCTGCCAGTGTCACGTCACTCTTCTCAAATTTGACTTTCAGTGTTGAATCAGCAGACAAGAGATCAGCAGATCAGAGAGCGACAAACACAGTTTTAGCTTATCACAATTGATCTTGATCACAAATTTACGTGCACGTACGTACGTGGGGTGAGGTGGGGTGGAGAAGGACTCTCCGCTATCTCGGTAGCCCCCCCCCTCTCCCGCCAAGAGAGAATGACGTTAGTATGGGATCAATTTAGTGCCAAAAAGACTTAGCCTGAACCGAGCGCGCGCAACCTGTGAAGTGAGCGCCTGCTGTTCACAGGACAATGGCGGTGGGCTGCTCCATGATTGGTTCGCTTTGACCAATCAGAACAACAAGTAAAAATCGTGCCATAAAGATTTGTAGGCGCGCAGACGAGAACTGAGCAAGAGCGAATGTAGATTCGAGCGCACGCGCACTCAGTTCACTGGTTGCGCGCCCTCAGTTCAAGCATGCACGCGCTCAGTTCAAGCAGTAGGCGCTCACTTCACAGTTTGCGCACGCTCGGTTCAAACTAAATGTGGCAGTTGTGGTCCAGTGGTAGGGGCCATGGACTCGTGACCAAGAGGTTGCTGGTTCAAATCCCCCTACGGCTGGTTCTGCAACTCAGTGTCCTTGGGCAAGACACTAACCCACATGCCCCACTGATCGCTACTCTTGTGGCAGATCGTGGTCCTGTTAAAAGTGGTCCACGGGGATAAATACAGTGCTTTTATTTATTAAAAAGCTTTAAAAAAAAAAAAATCGAGTTGCGCTCGCTCGCTTCAAGGTTTCTCACTCGCGAATCTTTTTGGCACTAAATTGATCCCATACGTTAGTGCAATTTTTTCCCCGAAATTTTGGCGGCACCCTCAAAAGATCTCACGGCACCCCTTAGTGCCGCGGCACACCGTTTGGGAACCACTGTATTAGTCTATTGATTATTAGAACGATTATTCGATTAGTCATTGATTATTCCAATGATTAATCAGTAGGATTTGAACGATTATTTAGCTATTTTAGCAAAAAAAAAAAAAACGAGTTTTACCACAATTTTAATTAAGAAATTCATCTGCTTTATAAATAAGTAATTTTTTTTGTTTTAATATACTTTGAATCAACTAAACAGGTCACTTTCTTTACGTTTTCTGATTCTGTCCAACTCAAGTTACACACAAATGCTCTCTAAGCATTGTTTTACACATTTTGTTCCAATTCAAAAGTAAAAATAAATGATTAACTGCATTGCAGATAATAAAGTTCCATGTGAACATTGTTACACTCAGTGCTCTGATAGTGAGAGAGTGAGCGTGAACGTGAACAACAGAAGACAAATGGGAACGGAATCGTGCACAGTGACGTTTAATACAAACAGATGGGAATCACAAGGACAGATACTGACACTGAGGACAGATGACGAGACGATGAGGACGATGACGAAGAGGGGGATGGCAAAGCCGAAGACGAAGGTAGGTGAGTCTGTGCTGAGTCGTCGTGATCAGAGGATCGTGGATATTGACAGACGAGGATTGAAGATGAGACTGGCGGTTAAAAAGTGTCCGGGGAATGTAAGTGAATCGTAACAAAAGTATACATTTCAATTTTTTTTCCCAAAAAATAAAAACAAAAAAAGCAAGAAAACCACAAAATGTACATTATTAAAATGTGAATGTAACAGAGCTGCTCCGCTGCTCCACCTGGTGGACACTCGTGGGAATGGCATTGGACTGGCGGGGGAACTACAAGTCCCAGGAGCCTTTGTTCTTTTGTTAACATTATGGTTCTGTCTGGACATCACAGCCAAATGAACGTGACAGTGTATTTTTACCCATAAAAACAAATACAATTTCAAAAATAAAAAGTCCAAGCAAAGAAAAAAAGAAAGCTTGCAAACCTTTTACATATTTGAATGTTACACAAATAAACTAAAAAATGTAATTAACTAATTAACAATTTTAATTAAATATATTATTTAACCTAAATGTATATAATATACATTTCCATTTCTTTAAAAAAACAAAACCACAATTTTAAATTGTACATTTTAAAATGTTTTCCTCACTGTTAAAAACAAATGAACAATCCAGTCAAAAACTTACAAATAGCAAAAATAAAAGTATGAACTTCCCATTCTAAAAAATCCCATTTTTAATTAAAGGCTCTATTGGTTGATTTTTTTTCCTCAGACACGCGATTTTGCATGTTCCTGGCATGTTTTGACGGAGGTTCTTCTGTCTTCCTGAGAGGCGTCGCCAGGTGAAAAAACAGCTTGTCACTGTCAATCAGCTGTTTTGATCCTGTCGATCAGTTGACTCCGCCTCTTGCTGACGTCCTGGTCTTTCCACTGAACTGACTGAAATTTCTACGTAACATTTGAATGCTACTCGTTTTGCTCTTTTTACAATAGAGTCAAAGTTTCCTCCGAATGGCTGTGATTCTATTTTTCCCATAGTACTTCACTGCTTTTAAATCTCTACTCGACTAGAAATCGACGCAAATGCTTCTCTACTGCTGCACTTTCATCTGCTGTCCAGAGTCACTTCACTGCACAACATTTACCTAGAAACATGCGAAAACATTACACAGATCTACAAACAAGCACGAAACAGTCAAAACAGAACATTACTTCTCAGTTTTACTTTATTTGGGATTAAAAACAACTAAACTAAATATTGATTTAGAGCACCAAATGAGATCTTATTTGTCAAATTCAAATAATGAAAACATTTTATTTTCTACACGATACCAATTACAGTGGTACCCCGACTTACGGAATGAGTTTGTAAATTTAGGCTTTTTTTTTTTTACAAGTGATAAACTATTGTTCATAAATGTAATGAGGACAAGTTACAAAGTGGTTGTTTAAATTGCCTATTGGCGATTGTTTATAAAGGTACAGCATAAGACTCTATATATAATATATTAATATATGAATTAATATAATCCAGCACAAAAGATAATTTTATTAAACGTCTTCCTGATCTTACCATTTATACCCCTGAAAGAACAGAAGAGCTGGAGAATTTGACTGCAGCCTTAAATCTAACTTTGTCAAGTACCCTTGACTCTATTGCCCCTCTTAGGGAAAAGAGACTAAACACAAAAAACAAAGTGTTATGGTACACTAATGACCTAAAAGCCTTAAAATTATCAAGTAGAAAGTTAGAAATGAAATGGAGGAAAAACTAAACTCGATGCTTCAGCGACATTAGTGATTGGATGACAAGTAATTTTCTCATACTGAACTCAGATAAAACCGAATTATTGTTAAAGAGGTTTTTTTACCTGGCCACTGTTGCGTATGTGCTTGCTCGCTGGTCTTTGTCTTTGTCTTGTCATAACTTTAACGAGGAAAAACCCTGGGGAGAACCCGGCTCACTGGTGCCAGTCTCCTCCGGCATTCTAACACTACACAATCAGTGCGTTGGTTGTTCTGCGTCATTTAATGACGATTCAGGAACGATGTTTCCCTCCTCAGTGGGGAAAGAGGCGGCTCCACTTCTCCACACCAACAGCGTCATCAGGTCCACAGAGGTCCAGGAGCACCACCGATGATTCCGAAACTCCTAGGAGATTCCGGTCGTACGACACTTGGCGCTCAGGGAAAAAAAAAAAAATACAAGGCAATTAGAATAGCATCAAGTACTGTAACAATTCAGGAGCAGTAACAATTTCTGAAGGTGCAGGTGTAATTCGGTTCCGAGCACTAACTAGGCAGCCTTTCTATACGATATATTAATATTTTCTGTAAGTTATTATAACAGGTCAATATATGCTTTGTTAAAGAGATGGGTCTTCAGTCTAGACTTAAATTGACTCACTGATTCTGAGTCTCGAATTGGACTAGGCAGAGCATTCCATAGTTTGGGTGCTAAGTATGAAAAGGATCTTCCCCCCTGGTAGATTTTAGAGATTGGCGGTATTATAAGCTGGCCGGAGTTTTGAGAGCGCAGGAGTCGTGTAGGCTCGTAGTAAGTGATGAGCTCACTGAGATATAGAGGAGCTAAACCGTTTAGTGCTTTATAGGTGATTAAGAGAATTTTAAACTGGATGCGATATTTAACAGGTAACCAGTGTAGCGACATTAACACTGGACTAATATGGCAAAATTTTTTTGTTTTAGTGAGTAATCTAGCAGCTGCATTCTGAACTAACTGAAGTTTATCTATTAGTTTAGCAGGAGAACCTCCCAGAAGACCATTACAGTAATCTAACCGTGACGTCATAAACGCATATCAGTTTTTCTGCATCCGGTCGGGAGAGCATGTGACGCAGCTTTGAGATATTCCTGAGGTGAAAAAAGGCAGTTTTACAGACGTTGTGCACGTGACTTTCAAAAGAGAGTTTGCTGTCTAAAATGACACCTAAGCTTTTCACTTTAGATGAGGATGAGATTTCAAGCCCGTTAAGATTCATACTGTATTCGGGTGCATCAGACTTTAAGTTTGAGTCAACAAGTAATAATTCGGTTTTGTCTGAGTTCAGCATGAGAAAATTACTTTTCCAAAAAATCCAAATTTTGAGATTTCATTAGGCCGTGCCGAAATATAAATTTGTGTGTCATCTGCGTAACAGTGGAAGCTATGACCATGCTTTCTGATTATGTCCCCTAGTGGAAGCATATAAAGTGCAAATAGGATTGGGCCGAGCACGGAGCCTTGTGGAACTCCATATTTAACATTAAATCTGGGTGATGAGACTCCATTTACATG
>MU204414.1:34416-64241 GCA_017309775.1 Paedocypris sp. Pulau Singkep
TTCATTTAGGCTAGTGTAGGTGTCTGGCTTTAGCCATGTCTCTGTGAGCGCTAAAACATCAAGCTTATTATCCAAAATCATTTCGTTTATGATAAGAGATTTTTGTGCTAACGATCTAATGTTTAAGAGACCTAGCTTTAAATATTTGTTTGTATAAGTCTTGCTCTGTTTAATATGATTAAGCACCATTTTTTCTTTATCTAATGACCGTTTTTTATGGCTAGGCTTATGAGATTGTGATACCGTTTCTCTGTTGTGTCTGTTATTACTTTTAGCATTTTTATTATCAATATTGTTGTTGTTATTGGTTTTAATAGAGCTGATAATATTATTATTATTATTATTGTTAGGATTGAATCTAGATGCACTAAATGCACTGGGTGACTGTGAGCAGTACGCAGGCGGCTGGTTAAGTGATGCTCTCTGCTCTCTGACCTGGGCAATGGTGGCGAGTCACGAACTAGACGCTAAACTATAAGCTATATTATAAGATAAACGAGCGGCCCCCTTCCACGAGGAATGGAGGCCGTCGGGCTTTAACAGGTCAGGTCTTCCCCGAAAGGATCTCCAATTGTCTATAAAACCTATGCCATTCGAAGGACACCACTCAGACGCCCAGCCATGGAGCGCCCACAGTCTGCTGTGAGTCTCATCACCCCGGTAAGCGGGGAGGGGGCCAGAGTAAATTACTTTGTCTGATATCTTTTTGGCAGCTTCAAGCACCTCTTTAATATTAGCTTTCGTGATCACATTAGCATTGCAAACATAAACGATCACATAATCCTTCTTCCAATCGTTAGGAAGAGAGAGGGAAAGCGTGAGTCGCGCTAGCTCTGGTCTCCATTTTTGTCTGTCTCTCTCTTTCTCTCTCTCTTTCTCTCTCTCTCTCTCTCGCTGTATATCTCTCACTGTCTATCTCACTCTTGCTGTCTATCTCTCACTGTTTATCTCACTCTTGCTGTCTATCTCACTGTTTCTCTTTCTCTCTCTCTCTCTCTCTCTCTCTCTCTCTCACTGTCTATGTCTCTCTCTCTCTTTCTCCCTCTTGCACTCTCTTAAAAGATAGACCCAGGACATTTAATTTAAATGTTTTTTTTAATAAATGCCTGGACTACTTTTACCAGATATACGGTATTAAAAATGACAGCTGCTTCTCCAGGTCTCCCCTTGCGTTTTAATTTCGTACTTTATATAAAATAATACCCCCCCACACACAATATCGTGATATAATACCGATACCGTCTGATAGAAAATACCGTGATATGAATTTTAACCCATATAGCCCACCCCTAACGCAAATTTACACTCCGTACACGGCAATGTGTTGAATTGTCGTAAATTGCTGAAAGTGTGCTATTAGCCTGTTCGTAACGCGATCCAAAGTTGTTTAAAATTGTCTTAATAAACTACGTTTTGTGACACAGGGGCTGCAGATGGAAGACGTTGCTCTGGACTGGTGAGTTTGCTTTATTCAGACTGTTATCCTTTGTTTCTTCTCTAACTCTCACTATCTTCTCAGACGCAGAAGCCGCTGCTGTACTAGCTGAAGTGTGATTTCTATCAGGTGAGAGTATTACACGCTTTTTTCTCTTA
This sequence comes from Paedocypris sp. Pulau Singkep, assembly GCA_017309775.1. Lineage (NCBI taxonomy): Eukaryota > Metazoa > Chordata > Actinopteri > Cypriniformes > Paedocypris > Paedocypris sp. Pulau Singkep. The sequence continues at coordinate 36,010 of MU204414.1, forward strand.
CACTACTATGTAAAATAAAAACACTTAACCCATTTTCTCTAATGTTCATTCAGTGTCCCAGAAAAATGTTTCAAATTTCTGGAATTTAAAACATCTGGCAACAAACGCTCAGAGGAATGGACATGAGGGAGGATTTTGAAAAAGGAGAGCTACTCCTGTCTCCTGGTAGGTTTAATTTCTGCAAGTAATAGATGGATCAGCATAATATTTGAGTTCCTGTGGGGAGTTTAGTGTGAGAACTATTGTACATTTTTTTTCAACAGCTTGAAAGGATTGGAGGAAAAGACCACAAGTCTGTTCACAAGCCAAGATTAACCTGAAACGCAAGTTTTTACGATTGTAGGGGAAACCAGAGCACCCGGAGGAAACCCACGCAAGCACGGGGAGAACATGCAAACTCCACACAGAAAGGAGTTTTCACACTCTACTCATTCATGTCTGCTCGCGGTAAGATCAAGTTTTGTAAAGCGAGTTTTTGTGCCGATGCATTTTGTTAGTCGGGTTTTCCGTTAGTAAGGACATTCGTAAGTCAGGGTACCACTGTATGTGTGTTCTTATATATATATATATATATATATATATATATATATATATATATATATATATTTACATTGTATAGTAAAATATTCCTAATTCACTTTTTTTTAATTATTATTATTTGTCTGTGCTGTGTTAATTTTTTTTATTGAAGCTTTTTTGAACATGATTGTTTTTAAGATGTTGCTAGCCATTTAAGTTGTTTATTAGTACTTGTGCTATATAGGGGTTGTTTTTAGATGCTTATTGTGCATGTTTGTACTTTAAGAAAAAGAAAATAAATCCCAAGTGTTAATCTTCTTGTACTTGATGTTAATTTCTAATTTTTATATTCAAGTTGTTCATTTTCTTGTGCACTTTAAAGTATATTTTCATGTTTCTGTTTATTCTTGTGCAATGAATAAATATTTCTTTAAAAAATGTTTGCCTTTGTTTGATTATTTGCGTTTTGGAATAAATGTATATGCTGTTTTCATTTTATTAATAGGCTACACGGGGAGAGTGTAACGAATTATTTGGCAATAAATCATATCTAAAGTGAGCATTAAACGCATGATCACTTAATCGCCCCAGCTCCGGGGTGCAGCCTACATTACTTTCGTGCTGATTCCGGCGCGGATGCGGCAGCGTCGGCTCGCTAACGGCAGCCGCATCTGGCCCGATTGACTCGGCCCGGAATCGGTCTGGGAGTCCGCTGACTTCCGGCCCGAGTGCCGCAGACGGAGTTGGACCGAGGGGTAAGTCTCCGGCATGCGAGAATCTAGCCGGAACTGGCTCGAGTGTATTTTGCTATCTGGGATAGAACTTTATTTCATATTATTAATTTATTGTGAATAAAGTCAGACTAAAATTGTTACATATTTAGGTTTTTTTTCATTTTTATTTTTTCTTTATTTGTTTTATTTCATTTACTTTTTTTTTAATGCATATCAATGTTCATCAACCTCCGAGAAGCCTGTCTAAAAATTTGTTGAGGCTGCGCCGGTTTACCTTTTTTTGAAAATCAAAATATATGGTCACTCTACAATTATAGACTATGCATATTGGAAGGAAGGAAGTGAGGTGACGGCAATATGGCCACTAGGGTCCATACTGAATTTGTGCTCTGCATTTAACCCATCCGTGAAAGTGCACACATACACACAGTGAAGTGAACACACACAAACCCAGAGCAGTGGGCAGCCTAAGCCGTGGCGCCCGGGGGGCATGTGGGGTTCAGTGTCTTGCCCAAGGACACTTAGTTGCAGAACCCGTAGTAGGTTCGAACCTGCAACCTTTCGGACACAAGTCCATGTCCCCTACCACTGGACCACAACTCCCTTGTGTCCAGTAACAAACTACTGTACAAGTAAAAGGTACACTTTGTTATTTAAGGTAATTTTTTATTTAATTTCTACTTGGTGAAAGTAACTTAAAAGTAATACAGAAGTAATGTAATATATTACATTTATGAGACAGTAATATTGTAGTGTAACTTGTTACTTTTTTCAAACAGTAATAAGTATTATGTAATATATTACAAATTTGAAGTAACTTGCACAACACTGCACCTACAGTCCAGAAAAGAGATTTTCAATTCATGGTGTTAAGCAGCCAGTTAAATAATGTTGTTGTTGTTGTTGTTGTTGTGTGTGTTGTTTTTTAATTAAATAATAGATTTCAATACCAATAGGATATTGATGAAAATAATGCCAGTATTTTTTTCAGCAAATTTGTCACATCACTTTCTGCATTTTTTTTATCGCATTGATCAGATTGCAGCAGTATTTGGGCAAAGAACAATCACAGATTATCACAACAATTATTTTAATTGTGTGTGAGTTAATTATTTCACGCGTACGCAAAAAAAGGAGGCTAATGAAAGCAGCGTTGCACTGAAAATGAAGCTCAGAATCAGTAATTGTTGACTTTTCTTCTCTCTCTCGGCTTTTATTTACAATCATTTTTTGTGCTTTAACTGCACAAACACAAAAACTTTACTAACTACTACATATTCGATCTGACGGGCACCTACCACGCAGTAAATGGGAGACGGAGTGTCAATTTCGCGAAAGGCGGAAATAAGACAGAAAGACGTATTTATTAATGGCCACGAGCCCCTAGAAACTTTCTATCCTTCACCCACTTAACGACGTTCCGCATTTACAGCAAAATAAAGAGCAAAAAGGAAACCAAGGTAAGTCATGTGCTCTTGGAGCCCCCTGGTGGACGTGGAGCCCTAAGCAGACGCTTAGTTCACCTATACCTGTATGTCGCTGTAATAATGACACGTCTAAAGCTCAATATAATCGTACAGAAATGCTGCTTACTTCGAAGCCAAAAAGTGGAAACCCCGCCCACACTCCCGCCACTCACCCCAGACACCGACTAACACCCCAGAACCAAAACCCAAATGATGAGACCAATCCGACGATGTAAGATTCGCCCCTGTCACCCCCTCAGAAACTGGCCTTATATTGTTATTGTAACTCTGGAATGTTAGGAATTTGGCATAAAATGGCCCGTATCTCGGAAACGATGTGTCGTATCAAAAAAGTGCTTCAGATGCTCTGATCCAAAACACACTGGATCCACCTTAGAGTAATAAACCTTCAGTTAAGCCATTGGAGCCCAACCTTCCGCATCCTGGTAAACCTGACTATCCTGTGAATTTTGTGGGCCACAACATTTAAGGAAAAGGGGGAAATGGCCAGGTGTAGTCGAGACCGTACTAGGCTATAGTGCTCTGCATTTAACCATCCAATGGAGTGACACACACACACACACACAAACACCCGGAGCAGTGTGCAGTCTTAAGCCGTGGTGTCGGGTGGAGGAGAGCCGAAACTTCAGTGGCTCTGGATCAGTTCTGCTGAGAGTCCGTGCGCAGAAGAGCGAGACTATTTTTATGGGCGTACGATTCGTCTAATAGTCTCTGAGAACAGACTAAATTCAAAATTCAAATTTTATGTCACATCCATTATTCAACCAATCGTCCAGTATGTTAACATGGAAAGGGGGGGGGGGAGTCGGAACAGAACATTTAAAGGGGGGGGGGTAAAAAATAAAACATAAAAGCAATAAAATACAAGAATACAAAAGCAATAAAATACAATAAAAATAGAGATAAAAACAAATTAAATACAAGTGATAAAAAATACGGGGAGAAAAAATAAGGGAGAGAAATATAGTATAAGTATACAGATAAAATATGAATAAAAATACAAAAGATTAAAAAAGATTTAAAAAAAAAAGATAAAAAATAAAATAAAAAAATAGACAAGACTCATATTGAAAAATTAGTTTCGCTAAAGAACCTCTGTTCTATTATTTTTCTACCTTTCGCACTACGCACATGCGCATTAAAAAAATCACGTCAGGTTCTGCCGATAAATTTGTCCTACCGGAGTTAGAAATTGTAGCATTCTCCTAACAATAGTCTGATATAGTTGTGTAATTTGTATATTTGTGTAAAAAAATGTATATTAGAGCGTTAATACTTGTGCAATGACACATGGGCATAGTTTATGGTAAAATTATGGGTATCAAAGAATGATAGAACTAAAATCTGATAACGCATATTGCAAAAGAAAACAATGGACAAATTAAGAAAAAAGGAAAAATAGAAAAAAATGATTAATTTATCCAGTATTGCAGTGCACCAGAGTAGAATAATAGTTACACTGACAAAATATGTCTGGATATTGTTAAGCGAAAAAGCCAACAATTTCTAACTCATGTAGGATGTATTTGTGTGTAATTCCATAAAAATGATAAAAACTATTCTAACATTCTTGGCAATAAAGATTAACTGTAAGATAACATGAAAAATCACATAATATAATAAAGGATTTTTTTCTAATGTAAACATTTGAAAACTTGGAAAAAGTTTTGGGAACGCCCATCACTAATAGTCACCTAGACACAACGAGACACAGGTGAACAGGATCATTAAATAACGAACCCGGCCATAAACAAAGAAATGAACTGAATCCTGTCAATACAAAGGTCTCAGAAACACAGGAACAGTAAACCCCGACACTCAAGCCTTCTCAACAAGAATTGAACCTCGTTCCTTGATGGTTCTATAAAATGTTAATTGAGGTCTTACTACTCACAATGTCCTCGCCCGCGAATCCATTCTTACGTGACACATTGATGGCGGCACGTGATTCTTTGCAGGCCACGTTAACCTAAGAAAAATGATTTTAAGAGGAGAATCACCCTCCTTTTAACATGTCAAACCTGCCATTCAAACCCAATCAGCCTGAAATGATCTCAGCAGGATTTTTCGGGACAAGTCATCTGATCCCTCGTCATAACATTCTAGTACGTATATGCAAATTGCTATTGTATAAATATAATTGATAACTTTTCTGATTTCCAATATTTATGCAATTCTCTAATGTTTTGTCCACGACTGTACTTTGTTTCTATTTCTCTAAGTCCGCCGTGTGTCGTTGTATGTGACTAGTAATAATAGTCACACTAATAGTAACTATAACACTAATAACGTGACAATTTTACAACGGGTACACCGAATCTCCACACAGTTGTTACACGTATTGCATTTTTTGCATGTCGTGTATTTGCATACCGTGTATAGTCGTATACTTTGTCTGCTCAATGTGTTGCTTTGATTAGTAAATTCTTTCCGATCCCTATATCCAGAGCTAAACTCAGAAGAATTCACACACCCGCAAGACCAACGAGAATGTTCTGAAATAAATACATCTCCATCTCAGAAAATGCGACCCGTGTTTAATGTCAAACTGTGGGTGATTTCTGTGGGTTCTGCTGTGACACTGCCAGAAGGGGGCGCAGTGGAGACACGGCTCAACCTGCAACATTAAACGCGTCACTGTACACACACATTCAACTTTCTTTATTAATCTCTTATCACAGTCACAAAATGTTCCAAACAGGGAAAATCAATCATTGCTGAATTCTACTTATGACAAACACTCACGCAAATGCTCAATTGAACTGAGGAAGAACAGTAAAAAGATCTGAAGTGAAGCGCATAATTCCACTTTCACAAAAAATCAGGAGCACAGACCTCGACGTAGACTTTTTCTGAACCACTTTTCTATTTCTGGGTCGAGGGGAGCTGGAATCCTAGAAGCCCTGGGTCTGATTTTTCATTCACAGATTGACCAGCCAATCACAGGAGCACGTCCCAGAACGTCTGTGTGTGTAGATTTGCTTCCATCAACATTTTCCAAGCAGTTACGAAACCAAGAGAGATAAATTGTAAATAAAATGACTTCAACAGTGTGAGAAGGGTGTCGAATCAATAATAGAAACAGATTTTGCCACCTATGTGAGAGAGGAAAAGTGAGCAAGGGAAAGTCACCAGGTCCGTCAGAACCAGACTGGATTTTACGTTCTGGTTTAATTGATCACACATACACACTGGTGAGGGGGTTAGATGAGGGGCAATATTTTGCCACAGTTTAGCCCAGAATGCAAACCTGCAACGTCCACAACTGCCATGAATCCGCCTCGCAGGTTTGGGTTTGTGATTTATGACATGTTTGATTAGTCTTCCTGTTCTGGACATCTACTACATCCAATGACGTTTCATTCAGACATTCTGACACGATCACGAACAAACATCAGGACCATCGCATCACACTCCAACAGCTACGTTCTTTTCCTGAAACAGCACCAGCACCCAAGTTCCTGACCTGTAAAGCCGCAAACCAAAACCAACTGTATTCAACTCAGCATAGCGCATTTAACCGATCAAGCGGTTTAACAGCGGAACACGCGTGAGCTTTGCCCGAGCGTTGCGTTCACTTTCGGAACCGTGGTAAACTTTCAAGAAAAGACGACAGCAAAAACAAAGCCCCACGTCTAACATCCTCCCCCCCTGTCATTATACACTGCATACGGAGGGGGCACTTTCCCCAGCGGACCCTCTCCCCGGCCGTTCTGTTGCCTGAGGACGAGCCTCACTGAGAGAGAGAGAGAGAGAGAGCGAGGGGGAGTTAAAGGTTCTCAGAGGGGTGGGGGAGAGCAGTCTTTCTCCTGCTGGGGGTTTGGGGCGAGGAGGGGTGCGAGAGTGGGCTGTGGGTGGGAGGAGTCCGGGAACTGCTATTTGTAGATCCGTGTGATGGATTACTGCCGTGTGTGTGTCTGAGAGAGAGGCAGGGAAGATTTTGTTTTGTTCCTCCGCCGGTCCGTATCCCACTTTTGGCGTCCAGCAGCAGTGGAACTCCTCCGATCAGAGGGAACGCCGCGCCTGAAAGTGACCGTGAGCTTATCGTGAGATCATGCCTGTGAGAGGCCGGGTGCTGGAGGCGTGCATCTGGATTCTGCTCCTCGGCGAGGCTCGCGCCACAGCGTGTCCGGCGCTCTGCACATGCAGCGGCACCACGGTGGACTGCCACGGACTGGGGCTCAAAGCGGTGCCCAGGAACATACCCAGGAACACGGAGAGGCTGTGAGTAGACACTTTCCATCCTTCCGCATGTGCGCGTGGGTGTCGGGGGGGGGGTGTGACGGGAAGGAATTGCCGGAGAACAATGGCTCAGTGAGACGCAGCGCTCCTGGACAGGTAGGGTCGCGTGAAGGCTGCAGACGTGACGAATGCGGTTCCTGACACACGCCTCCCTAGAGGGAAACTCACTCCTTCATCCATCACAAACTTGCCACTGCTCTCTCTCTCTCGAGTTTCCCATGCCTGAAAGGTTCCAGTCAGTGTGAGGTGAGCTCACATCTCCACAGGCTATAATCCTGGACTTGAGGAGAAGGGACAAGCTGGTGGGTGTTCCATAGCTAGTCAGATGCTAGGTTGAAGCTATCTTCTGTATAGCAGATTTGACTGTTCAGAGCATGAGTGAAGAATATCACTACTAAAAGAAGAGAATGAGATGAGAAAAAAATATCTGGTTCCCCTAGTGTGTTTCAGAATTCTGACCCCCAGAGGAAGGGGAGACCAAACTGACTCCTGAAGGGTCACGATCCAGTCATGGAGAGTTTCGGAACCCTCGGCATCAGGCTCAGCCATGTTCCATTTAGGCTGGAGAAAAACTTGAGCCTTCTGGGTTCCAGTGCCCTGAGTTGGACTGTTTGTGGTGTGGAGGAAAATCTGCGAGAGATAAAAAAAAAAAACGAGGCATCTAATAAGATGCTCCGATAGACTCGTAAAATTGACTGACATTAATAGGACGCATGACAATCCCATTATGACAAACAGATCTTTTTCCGTGCCTTCAGACACAATGCTTGAAGGAAGCAGAATCCCAGCTGGGCGCTTCTAAACGTATGTTTTATGGAATGAGCGAATTTGAACCTTTCGCTGGTATTTTCTCAGAAAGTTGGTGCGGGAACACTAACAGGAAGTTTGAAATTGGCACCAGTCCTTTCAGCCCCACAAGGGTTTTCCGTTTAGCCGCATTGCAGGGCTAAAACAACACGCTTACAGACGTTCCTTCTGTTCGCATCCACCGGTCTAACAGTTGAAAGTGCAGACAACTCGAGACGGATTTCACTTTCCTCTTCTTTCAGAAGCCTCATGGCAAAGAGGCGGCTGGTCTAAACCCAGTTGGTTTAAGTTTTGGAATGAAAGTCGTCTAGCTCTTGTTTGAGACTCGAGGTGTGAGTTCCAGGTCAAAGTGGAGTTTGGATGTTATCTCTGTGCTTAGGGTTAGGGTTAGGGTTTCCTCCGTGTCTCCTGGTGTCTTAAAACATGCAATATAGGCAAATTGGCATTGGAAAATTGACCATAGATGTGTTTATCTGTACGTCTCAGTTCCAATCCAGAATGTGTATCCCGCCTCAGGCCTAGTGATGCTGAGATGGACCCTGAAATGGACTTAGCAGCAGAAAACGAATGGATGGATGGAAGTTGTCTTTTCTAACCAAACCCCAGCAGTGATGAGACAGCTGTGGTCACGTGTTGTTTTCTCTCTCGTTATGAGGCCGTTGGATTTCAAGAGGAGAGACGAGCCGAGAGCCGAGACGGACGGGTGTTTCGCCGGATTCTCTTTTATCGGAAGCGTTTCTGACAGGAGTTGTGAAAGCAGATGTCCTGAGACTTGCCAGTGCGTCTATTTATATGCACTTAGGAGGCATCAGTGGCGGAGATCAAACGGAGCTGGAGAGACTGGGCTGATTGTGAATTCTCTTTTAAACTGGCTTTCGGGCCACTAGCACTGTGAACTCAAGCCCCTCCAGACTCCTCCATGTCGGCCAAACGGCCCCTTGCGCTTCCTGCTGATTGCTTATTGATTGTCTGGAAAGTAGATCGCGGCTTTAAAGCGAGAAGCGGCTTCTCTGATGAATCTGGTCTGGTTTGGATCTCGCGCCGCAGCTTTTATCTCGGTGCTGCAGATCTTCGGGATACGACGTGCTGTCGATGCAAGCGTTCCTCTGATAGACTTGTCAGAAGCGACACGCTGCTTTTTTTTATTAGCTTCATACTCCGTTTGAGATCTGATCCCACAAGCTTCGCACCGACTACAAACGTGACTGAAACACGCATGTGTGTGTGTGTGTGTGGAATATAAAGGTGTTTCCCAGAGGAACCCAGTGATTATTGTGGGAGTAACAGCGATTCCGTCTCATTCCGTTTCATTATTAAACAAAGATTTTTGCATATTGTACATATTGCATGTAGCATTGATGCCAGAGCTCTATACCAAGAACAAAAGCACTAGTCGGGCTTGTAGAAACCCTTTATGACAAGAATTCTACAATTGAAGATAAATCCATAGATTTCGTGACAGCACTCACAAGAACTCAAAAATGACACATTGTCGACATCAAAAGCAAGACTTTACCATATGATGCCATTTTCAAGTCTGTCAGAAACGACTTAATCAGAATCAGAATCAACTTTAGTGGCCAGTGACACAAGGAATTCCACCTTTTCCCCTCTATTTTCTCATTAATGAGGCGTACTTCGGCCTATGGCCACGAAGGCTGTGGGTTTGACTCCCAAAGGATTATAGCCATATATTAGGATAAAATACATAAACGTAAAATAAAATACATAAATATACAAAAACTCCTAAATATTGGAAAAATTAGCAGTCGAATAAGAATCAATACATTTCAAAGTCAAAGTTCTGTTTTAAGCTTGATCCGTCATGAATCTGCACAAACGGAGCCAGAAACGAGTTTCAGCTGCTCTGACTACAATCCAAACTTCTGGTGGAGTTTTTCGCTCCGACTTGTTGAAAGCATTTGTCGCGAGTCAGAAATGCCGATAAGCTTTCGCAGAAAGCCATAATATACAGAGCGTGGAGATCTATCTGTTGAATGGCAGGCCATTATTTATTTCTGCGCACCTGTGTATACATCTGTCCGCAATCTCCGGCGCTCCCCGGAGGCGTCATTACGCGACTCTGGCTTCATCGTTCGCGGGAGAGTTTCGTGAGTTAGTGTTTCTCTCGCCGATTGGCGAAGAGGTTTACAACAAACAAGGAACACATGTGCTCCTCTCAATAATAAGCACACGGTTCCGGGCCTGCAGCGCGCAGCCTACTCTGTGTTTATGGCTGTTTTGGGGGGGGGGGGTCTGAAAAAATGAGTAACTAGCTACAGGTCTTTGAAGCTACGTGATTGCTACTTGTCTGTTAGAGCAATATGAGGGACATCATGTTGGTGACATACTGGTTAAAAACGAGATATGAGGAAAACAAGATGTCCAGTTTTTGCCGTTTTTTGCAACACTTGTCACGTGACACATTTTGTGGGGAAAGCCAAGTTCGTTGAAAGCTGAAGACGCGCTAATGTCTGATGCTGCTTTCAATTCAGCATTGACTAGCAAGAGTTCACTGCAAACAAAAAAAAAAAAGAGTAAAAAAATCAAGTAAAATTATCCGCCCATGGACTGAGAAAATGTTACAAAAATCTTATACGGAAGATTTGTTTATGCACTGCAAAAAATCCATGTGAAAAACTAAGAAAATAAAAAAGCAAAATGAGTTAAAAAAAAAAATGTATCAAGTAAAATTATCTTATTAGAGAAAATTCTGCTTGGTTAGACGGCCCAAGACAAAAAGACAAAAACGAGACAAAAAATCTTGTTACACGGTATATTTATTTCTGCTTTTCAGTTGTTGTTTTCATTGGCTTTAATACAAAAAAGCAGCTAGTTTCCTAGAAGAATATTAAAGATTTTACTTGACGTTTTTCGTTTAAGGAATTTTTCGATTATAGTTTATAGATTTGTTTATGCGTATCGGTTCTTGTTCTTTAGGGCCCTAATATTCCTAAAATCTCTAATATAGATACATGATCTTCTTCATACTCCTGTTCTTAATGTGGAGAAAAAGAAGTTGTTACTTAAACTGTCAACAGTTGTGTTCTTAAAATAAGAAAATTTGACTTGACATTTCTTGCTTTAGGAAGTTTGTGTTAAAACGTAATATCTAGACTGAAAAATGTCTCAATTCAGTGTAAAATATCATCAACATTTTCATTCTTTTCCAAGCAAGAAAATGCAAGTCCTGTTTTCCGGAATCAAGCAAAGTAACCTTTCACTAAGGTGGTTAATGTACAAGATTTAAAACAAGAGATGTATTGTCGAATTTCAAGATTTTTTAGCTTGTCAAGAATGTATTCAAATGAATTTCTGACCAGCCAAAATCTTGACATTACAAAGAAAAATGAGCTATCTTAGAATTAAGAATAAAAGATTAATTTGTTTGTTTAAAAAAAAATAGGTCTTGTTTCAAGTTTCATAGGTCTTAAGTGAAATTCTTGGATAATTTTACTTAATTTAAGTCCTTTTTCCTCAATTTGTTTTCTATTGTCTTGTTTTTTCATGTGCGCTTATTGCAGTGTAAGTATTCCAGTAGTAAGAGAATACAAATTAAGACTGTCTGTAATAACTGATGTTGTGTAACGGTTAATGAATCCGGTTTAAGCCGCTACATCACAGCAGGACCAGCGAGGAAACACTCGTCCTAACGTGGACTTTGTTTGTGTTTCAGGGAGCTGAACGGGAACAATCTGACCCGCATCAACCGAAACGACTTCTCTGGCCTGAAGTATCTGCGCGTCCTGTGAGTCTCTGCTCGCACACACCGACTCACACCGATCATGCGACAACTGAGATGTTTGAGAAGCCCTCTGCCGTGTTGAAGTAAACCGTGTTTGAGTTATGTCGTGTGCCGGGAAGACAGGAGACAGTGCCAGACACCGTCCCAGCTCGCGTAAACTGACCTGGATCTCGCTCTCTGAAGTCATTTCCGTTTCGCAACAGGCAGCTGATGGAGAACCAGATCGGGACGGTGGAGCGCGGGGCGTTCGATGACATGCGTGAGCTGGAGAGACTGTGAGTTTTTTCCCGCCTGTGATGCAGATGCTCTTGTTGGACCGGTGGACGTCTGCTGCTTCAGGGAAGGTGTCCTTGTTCGTAGGAGGTCATGAAGGACGCTCGATGGAGTTTGGTTCTTGACGTTTCCCTATTTCCGTAAAGCATATATGCGCCATATGACTGTAGTCCTACTTCTCTACTGTCTTGTGTAAAGATTTGACCCATGTAAATTATGAGAAGACCTACGAATCAGACCAAATGAGGTTGCAAAGAACCTCGTCTCAGAAGGTCGTGAATGAGACTCGCTGGAGTTCTTGCCGCTTCCCGATTTCCGAACAATGACTATAGTCCTACTTCCCTACTGTCTTATGTAAATATTTGACCCAAGTAAATTATGAGAAGACCTACAAAACAGGCCAAGTGAGGGTACAAATTACCTCGTAATTGGGTTTCATTCGACCACTTGAATCTGTTTCTACGATTCCCTGCTTTTCTTTGAACGCGTCTGTTTCCTTTCCTCCCAAGACGGCTGAACAGGAACCAGCTCCAGCAGCTTCCAGAGCTTCTGTTTCAGAAGAACGCGGCCGTGTCCAGACTGTAAGTTCCTGCTTCTTTAATCCTGACTTGAATCAGTAGAGCTGACTTAAGTTCTAGTTCTGTTCTGGTGACTTGGCACGGATCTTTTGAACTTCAGCATTGACTCTGTTCAGCATGGTTGAAACACATCTCATGAAGCGCTGTTCACATCCATTATTCTGTTTGACATATAGAGAGATGGACAGAGTCTAGATTTGCTGATCATTTGTGTAATTCTCAGTGCCAGAATAGTTATGGTCAGTTGTTTCCCTTTTTTCTGAGTCTGTTCAGTTTTTGTCCATTGTGTCGGTTTGTGTAGCATCTTTAAAGAAGTGTGTGTGATGTTGCCTGTGTGGTCATTAGCAGTTGCCCCTCGAGGCTTTTTGCTAAAATAAAAATCCTTGCATCCATCATGCTGCAATGGGGTCGGTGTCCCGCCTGAACATCACTCACATCCACATCTTGAGATTCTCTTGTAGAGAAGAGCTGATGGTCATCAACAGGGGGATAAAACTGCCAGATGCTGTTTCTCTGCTGTCATTGTCTCAGTCCTACAGCTTTTCGGAAACTTCATCCAAGGACCACAGCTGTACGAACCTACATCCTTACTGTCTGCGCAGTTCACGCCACAGGAAGTACACGACAGACTGATGAGAAGTGATGTGGTTTTGCTCGTAGACCACCACAGTATCGTCTCAAGCTGTTCTGCAAAAGTAACTGAAACGCCGCCTCAGATCCCACAAGGTCCCAACCTACACTCACAAATAATAATGCACAGCTTAAATTGTATTAATTCAACGTGGGATTTAGTTGGCAAGAATACTTGCAGAAGCTACAAAGCCATGGAGTGTGGAGAAGAAGATGGCTCTCATAAGGGCTGGTGTGAAGGAGAAACCCTTCAGCAGTGGCATGTGCGTTTTCCCAGGCCACCTTTGTTCTCCGTCTCTAGGCAGTAGCGAGGTCTTGTGGTGTCACCAGGGAGATGGGGACCTGCATGTTTGATTTTGGGTCAGACGTGATAAAGAACGGCACAAAAGGGCCTGGCATGTCCTGAAACTCCTCCGTCATTTAGCCAGCCATTCTTCAGAGCTTCGTTACAAAGACCAGCAAAGAGCTGTCAGACCCTGAGTGAGCGATTAGAACGTTTCAGATCCAGAAGAGGCGCTCGACAACAAATGTGCTTGTTTTACGCAGCGTACGGAGCTGGGAGAACGTTTCCCTCTTTTTTGGCTTTGAAAGGGAAACCAGGAACTCGAATCCATAATATTAACAAGATTTGTGGTATTCCATCGCAATAGTATGCAACATCACATACTGGGTAGTGGGAGACATCGGAAGACACAATATGCAGTTGACTCCTATGTGAAATTTGCGGCAGGATTGCTTTTATTGTTTACTAAAGATGTGACTCGGATCTTTGAGTCAAGTTTGGCAAATTGAACAAATCTTCTTTACCAGAAGCGTTCTGTTCATCACGCTGACTATACATGTGCCGCTCCAATCCCCCACTGATATGACACTGGTCCTGATTCACAGTCAGTAAAAAAACACCTAAATACTGTAAATGAAATGTATTTGTCGCATTTTGAGACCCTCAAGGTCGCCCTACACTAGATGACAACACACGCATGAGTACTAATTGCCCGGCAGATGGTTTAGTCTCTCTGTGTAGTTTATATTCTCCTGCATGCCTATATTTGGACAGTGGGCGGAAACCGGAGACCTGGAGGAAACCCACGCAAAGACAGGAAAAATATGTAAACTGAAGGTTCTGTGAAGCACCGGGGTCCAGAAGAGAAGCTCCCGTATGAAATTACGTTTGTAGCTTCTTTAACATGTGACGTCGGATGATTACTTACATACTTTCCATAGTATTACTCTAGTATTCATGTGATTGGCTGATAGGTTTGAACATGATGTTAGATTCACCGAACGAATGGAGAATTAAAATACGTCCATGGTGGGACGAACCAGTAATAATTTCAATATTTAGCTTTCTCGTTTATTTCTGGAGCTCGTGGGGCAATTTAAGTCCCAGGAGGTGATGGTAGTAAAGGGATCGAAGAGGTTCGGAGCGACTCAATAATGTTGTTTGGCTCCGGAAGACTGGATTTTTTTTTTGTGGTTCCACACACAGCATCAGATGGGAGGTAGCAGACAGACGAGTGCGCGTCCTTCAGGTTCATGTCATTCAGCTGCAGTCGCTGTTCATAAATAAAGTGTGTGTGGAAAGGAGAGCAGCTCTCGGAGGGTTTGCCGTGCGGATGACGGATGACGGCAGTTCCTGGTGATCACTGCGGTTCCCGCTCCCACGCGTCTCCACCGCAGCCGCAGCCTCACCTTCACACCGCCGCGCAAAGCGACTCAAGGAAAGTCAAGATGCCCCAAGCAGAGGCCTGGGACGCGGAGAAGTTGCTCCACTTTGTCTCCTGGCCTGACCTTGAACAGTCCGCTCTGGAAACACAGCCTGGAAAGTCTTAAAACATTTAGAGTGGAGCTCCGGCAGGAATTCCGCCGAGCTCGGAGGGACGGATGGGAAGAGAGACAGCGGCTGTCGTCTGGAACGGAGGCTGAAGCCCAAACTGGATTATTATTGACTGTCCGGTTCATTTTCATCCCTTCACTAATGGCTGTCCGTCTAGCAGGCCGCACGGAGTCCATTAAGGACTTTCGACGAGTGTGAACGTCTCCTAATGGGAGTCAGTCACCCGGCATGGCAAACACCGTCTGAAAAATGCCACCGTCCACCATCCAATTATTGCATTTCGCCGGCCCCGTGCTGCTTAGTAACCCATCGTCTCCCGGCACTTTCGCCGGCCTTTGCAAACACGACAAGCTAATTAGGACGAAGCCCGATCCGAGGGCAAATATTAGCCCAGCCACACAAAAGAATTCCAGCCCCGGACTCATCTGACGCTCCACTCCGCTCGTCGCAGGAAGCTGTCGCTGCTAATGTCGAGTTAACCCAGATGCTTTGAAGACTAGCTTGAAAAATAATTCATGACCGTTTCTGCCTCAGCGACCTCACGTCTGAAGAGGGAAAACAAGAAGTTCGATACGTTGGTTCCTTTGGAAAACGCCGGTAAAGCAAGGAACCACCCCGGGGTTTGACAGTGGACACGACTTTATTGCGTTATGCCGCTAAACGCCGTGTTAAATGTCGTCCTCGGTGAAGAGTCACCCGCACCTTCAGGTCAGGCCCCTTTATTTAGTCTTTCACCCTTGACCTGCGGTTTAAACGCCATTCCCATCGCTGTCACGGCTCCGAGATGGATTGTTGGGCCTGGTGCCCCCCGGAGCGGCAGAGGAGAGGTCAGCGGGGAGGGCCGCGGGGGGGCGGGGCAGTTTTCAGAAGCCCTGCTGCCTTTCAGAGAAGGGCGGTTGTAAATGACCAGCAAACAAAAAGAGCCACTGGGGTTGAGCTGCGAGATTGGACGCCATCGATTCGCTCCCCACATGATTCCCCACATGGATCAATATTGATAAGGTTACAATCCTTAAAATAAGGATTTACTTACTGGGATTTTTTCACAGCCTTGTCTCAGATTTCCGGTTTCTCAACGTGGTTGTGTTCATACCTAAGGTCATTTTCCCGACATTGAATCGAGGGACAAACAAAAGGAACAAAAACGACTGAAATCAAGTCAAATTATTCGCCAACGGAGTGAGAACATTTTACGTGGTGAGGCAACTTGAAACAAGATCTATTTTCTTGAGCTAGTTGTCTGAAAAAAAACGAGATTTACTGTGTTATTCCGAGATCTTTTGGATGGTCAAGAATTCATTTTTTGCAGTGAAGCATGACTTGATTAGTCCTAACAGTTTGACTTACTTAGTCTTGGGACGCACCGGAGAAACATTTTGGGAAAATTTTTTGGGATTTCTTGGTGAAGTGGTTTTGAAGATGTCGTACTTGTTCAGCTGTAGATAGGAGGTACAGAAAACTTCACCAGGGGTTGGTCAGGCCAGTTCATACTAACACGTTAAATTATCCCGATCATTAATGCGTCGTGATTTGAAATCAGCGACTTTGTGATCGAGATTGTATCAGCGTAATGAAACACACATCGCTATTTCGATGCTGGTCCAAGATGATTCGGCTTCATCTGCCTTAAAACCCGAGACGTGACTGAAGAACAGACAAAACCGGCTCCGTCTCGCGCTGCTCTATTGTTCCTCCACACACACACACACACACACACACAGTTCCAGCTGGGTACCTTGGTCTCCTAGCAACCTGCACCTTGGTAATTTGACGGTCGGCACCTACGGTGTGAAATCATTGATTCGCCGAGTCTGAGGACATTTATATTACAGAGGAACAACCGAGACCTTTACGTCTGCGTGTCAACACGGCTGAAAATACTGCGCAGCTGATGAGAACCACACCGATCTGTGTGTGTGTGTGTGTGTGTGTGTGTGTGTGTGTGTGTGTGTGTGTGTGTGTGCAAAACACTGAGTGAATAATCCCGCTTTTCACAGCTCGTCGTTTTCATACTGGTTTTTTTTTTTTTTAATTTGCTACTAGACTGCAAAAAAGGAATTCTTGACAAGCCAAAAGAATTTGATATTACACAATAATTCTCTAAATCTACACAATAATACTTGTGGTTTTTTTTCAGACAAGATAAATTAACTAGCTTGGAATTAAGAGTAAAAGATTAATTTAATTGTTTCAAGCCGTCTTGACAAGTAAAATTTTCTCACCTCATTGGTAGATAATTTTACTTAAGTTAAGTCTTTTTTTTTACTCATTTTGTTTTTTATTTTCTTATTTTTTATGCACATTTTTGCAGTGTATGTATATATTTTATATTTTAGTACTTTTGGTAGCCTGACGATAGGGCTTTGTATCATTTAATCAATTGTATTATAAGTCAAACTAGTGAAATGATTTAAGATAATATTTTTATAATATGTGTGTGTATAATTATATATGTGTATAATATCTGTGTGTATACTTTTTTTTTTTTGCTTTTCCAATACTTTTGTTGCTTGAATCATCGGTCTAGTTGTTCTTCACTTTGTTTAAACCCCGTTTCATTTGATAAACTAACATATTTATGTGACTCTAAGCCTGATTTTTCAGGCACAAAATATAAAGTCCACTATTTTGCGAACATAAGGACCTTATTACTTTCTTGGTCTTTTGACTTTTCAGAAACCTAAAATTCTGACTAAATACTTTTCTTTGAAACGCCTCTTTTAACAAACCTAATTTGTGACTCTTTTACTAGAATAATAGATAGAAAATTGAAGGTTATATATTATTTCTGTGTAGTTTATTTTAAATATTAAATATTTTAAATGTGAAATATTATATTAAGTTTAGTTTTACACAGCTCATAGACAGACAGAGAACAGTGTTTCCCATGTATTTGTATTTAGTAAAAAAAAAATATCCCAGTGTTATTTAGCCACTGCGAAGTATGACTGCGCCTGTAAGATTTATTTTATTTAATTTCTGTAATTCAGGTGAATTTGTTCTTTGTATATTTGGTGTTTAGCCACTGCTAAGTGTAGCATTGCGGCTAATGTTTCTTCATTTCTGTTATTCAGTCAATAAATAACAGCCTCCGGAACCATGATTTAAAGAAAGGAACGAGGACACGACGCAGAAGCGCAGCACTGCTTAAAGACGACGTAATACCGTTTGACCGTGGTTGATTCACGTGACCGTGAAAATGCGCCCCACAGTATTTACGCCTTTGAGCTTTTGAAATTGGAAAAAAACAAGTGCGTAAATACGATATTTTTAAAAATGTTACAAAATTTTTTTCGAATCCCTAAAAATACGAATCTAAAGACTACCACCATCAAGGGAAGGCCGAACCCCCTCATCGCTGCTAGCGGCTTTATTTCTTTCGTTTGTTTCTGAAGTGTCAACTTTTGCGGGCGATACGCAAGAGAGTTTGTTATCTTGAGAAACAGAGCCCGCGTTTCCTGCTTCAGATGCCCGACGGCGCTAAACGAGTACAGGAAGTGACTGGGCCGCGTCTGCGGAGGGTCTCTGAAGCCCAGGAGGCATCTCCTGAAGAATCCCAGCCCTCCAACAACACCAGCCATGGAGGTCTCAGCTGTGCTGAGAAAGCTGTGGGAGGGGCTTCACGACATTATGAAGCGTGTTATGCGGAATAGCTGTGGTGTATTCCCAGTATATCGTCTGTGGGACACGGCGGAGTGAATCATCTCGACAGGAGTGGAATTAGAACTATTTCCGTTGCCAGCGCACACACACACTAAGTCCTAGATTGCGCAAACGTACGTGACGACCATCTGAAGCCTTTCCGACACATGCATCTTTAATGCGCTGGAGTCGGACTGTTGGTTCTGGCCTCCAAACACCCAGTCGTGTTCCATCCAGCAAGTCCAACGCCATCCATTATTGAGATGATTATTTTAGTGGGATGACTCACGTCCTCGCTGGAGCACCGTGTCTGATTCCTGTAGAACACTTCAGATGTAGCGTGTCTTTAAGATCTTTCTCACCAGACTAACCAAACTCTGACGATTATTGCTTTTGAGGTAACTGAGCAGACTAGGGGCACGATGGGTTTGGAGGTTCTGTTTTCTTCTCAAAGTAGTGAAGTCCTTCCCACAAGCTGCTGGATTGGTTGTCCAAGCTGCTCCATAGGTTGCTCCACCAGAGAAGACATGCTAAGAAGTTGTCGGCCTGAACTTCCGCAGTAGTCCAATGACTTTAGACCTTCAGGGGAAAGTTAACCGTCCCCTTTGGGGCTTTCTCCATGCTGTAATCCTTCCAGGAAATCAGCAGAATAAGTACATAATGAGCATAATGGACATAATGACTTCCACCGGCCTCACTGGATCAACCTGCAGACCAGACACTTCCGAGTTGCCGCCTTTGGATCTTCTCGCCAAAGCCGTAGATCTGGTCCGGCTCGGCGTCCACCAGGCGTTGAGAAGATCTCAGTGGTTCCACCCCTGGCGCTGTTGTGTTCAATAAGCAAACGTCACAAGAGAAAGGAATCAACGGCGCATTCTCTCCTCAACCCTCTCATTAGCTCCTCCAGGAACGTGGCAATTAGCCTCTTAGACGCAGGCGTGTAATCCACTCGAGATTGCCCAGGGGGCTTTGTGCTCAGCAGAGGGTCTCTTTAGAGCACCATAACAGGATTTAGGATGCCCCTTCTCAGCTGGCTTTTAAGGTCTTCGGTGTCTGGCCGTGACATGTCTGCTGCGCTCTCTGCCTGTTATTAGCGCTCGTGGTGAACAAGCTGAAGCCAGAAGCCCCGAGAAACCCCATTAGAACCGCCTTTAGCCGCTAATGCGCCAGGCCTGTGTGTGGAAGTGGGTGTCGGGTTAATGGACCAATCACGAGGCAGAGGCGCTAAAGTGGCCAGGGCGAATTAGATCTCAGAATGGACCGAGTGTATCAGGAGGAAACAAAAAAAATCGTGGTCATTATTTCAGAAACGTTGCTGCGAAATTTGAGAAATATCCTCTTCAGAAACGGTTGTTGTTTTACGTTTGTGTGATTGGCAGAAGGTTGTTTTTTTTTTTTTTTTTCAAACACTTGGTGTTTCAAACTTCAGCTCTAATGACAGTCACAATGTTACTCAGTCATCAGCCTCACGCTTTCACTCTCTCTTCACTCTCACTCTTATTCTTCGCGTCTCACTCTCTCTTCATTCTCACTTTCCTGTTCTTTACATCTCACTCTCTCTTCACTCTCACTCTCCTTGTTCTTCACGTCTCACTTTTTCTTCAATCTCACTCTCTCTTCACTCTCACTCTCAATTTTTTCTCTCTCTCCTGTTCTTCACGTCTCACTTTTTCTTCATTCTCACTCTCCTGTTCTTCACGTCTCACTCTCTCACTCTCCTGTTCTTTACGTTTCACTCTCACTCTCTTTACTCACTCTCACTTTCTATTTTCGTCTCGTGCTCTTCACTCTCATTCTCTTTTTGTCTCACTCTTCACTCTCACTCTCTTTTTGTCTCACTCTTCCTTCATTCACACTCTCTCTTTACATCTCACTGTCTTCACTCTCACTTTCTTTTTACGCCTCACTCTCTACACTCTTTTTGCATCTCACTCTCTTCACTCTCACTTTCTCTTTACATCTCACTCTCTCTTCACAATCACTCTCCTGTATTCTACGTCTGACACTCTCTTCGCAATCACTCTCCTGTTCTTTGTGTCTCACTCTCTCTTCACTCTCACTCTTCACGTTTTACTCTCACTTCATTGTCACTCTCCTGTTCTTCACGTCTCACTCTTCAGATTCACCGTTGCTTATTCTCAGTGTTGGTGTGTGACGTGACTCATGTGATGACAGATCTTGGCGGCGTTTTGTTCTGCTCTTTCTAAAGCGACCTGAGCGAGAACCTCATCCAGGCGATTCCCAGGAAGGCGTTTCGAGGTGCCACCGACATCAAAAACCTGTGAGACTCCGTCACGTGACCCGAAGACGCTTGTCGGACGCTCACGTCATGTGTGTGTGTGTGTGTGTGTTTTACAGGCAGCTCGATAAGAACCACATCAGCTGCATCGAGGACGGCGCTTTCCGAGCTCTACGGGGCCTGGAAGTCCTGTCAGTGTTTCACAATTCTTCTACTCTAATTATAGCTTGTGTAAAAGCTCCAACTGTTACCACTGAGTGATGAAGATCTTGTGAACGTGTTTTTCAGAACACTGAACAACAACAACATCAGCCACATTCCAGTGTCCAGCTTCAACCACATGCCTAAGCTCAGGACCTTGTGAGTGACACACACACACACACACACATAATCAGAATCAGAAAACGTGATTGACCAAGTTGCGATGACAACAAGGAATTGGGTTTGGACTGACTCCGCCTTTCTTGATTAATGATAATTAATAAGATGATTAATGATTACTAATCAGTCATTTGTTGGAATCAGACACCTTTTACAACTCACATGTGTGGCAAATGTTGACGTGTGGTAAAATCTAATGTTCTACGGATTTTTATTAAAATGATGCCGTTTTATGATGAGAAGTCAAGGGGCGCAAAATGTTTGAGTAATTGGACTTTGTAATTTTGCCCAAGTATTTATTTGGCTACTTTGTATTTGGTATCAAAGATATAAGCAATTTTTACTCTCTTTAATCTTTTTTTTAATTAGTATATGTATTCATCACTTCCTTACATTTGAAGTGACACTTACCGTTTTTTTTGATTGTGCGCGACAAGATGGCAACTTTTTCTATCGTAATTAATTTTTCTGCAGGTTGCGGAAGTTTTTGCACATTTTTTTTTGATAGAGACAGACTTTTTGACCTTTTTTTTGTCTATTTTGCTCTGCCACTTTGAAACATTGCGGTGTTTAAAAATGTCCTTTCTATTGTGGTAATTAAAACCTCATAAATGATTTCTTATTTTTAAGCCTAAATTCAGTACGAACCAAATACCCCACTCCTTTTCGAATTGGATATTTTACATCTTTTACTCAAGTCTTCTTGTTTGTGTGCTTTGAGACCGTTAAAACTGTGAAAAGCTCCTTACAAATGCTCAGAACTTGCTCAAAACTCTTAGTTTTACAACCATTGACCAATCACAACTCAGAGAAAATAATGAGCGACTCTGATTGGCTGTAGCTTTTTAACATCCCGTTCTGCGAATTTTATTTTATTTTTTTTCTCCGTTTTTGCTATACTCGATGGGTAGTTGTGTGTTATGAATTCCTCATTTACTTCTTTGCTCATTTATTTCAAGATTCTTTTTTCGAGTTCAAATTGAAAGTGAAAAAGTGAATTACAGGGCATTTAACGTTAGTTCAAGTTCAAGTTCAGAGTTCTGAGCATTTGTAAGGTGCTTTTCACAGTTTTAATTGTCTCAAAGCGCACATTTGTTAGTGGAAGCCTTGAATTTATGCTCAATAAGACTTTAACGCCATTACGGTTTGTGTCGGTGATGTTCCAGCAATGGAAACGCGTGTGTGTTTGGACGAACTGAAGGAATGTTGGTGTTCCATCTTTCCGTCTGCAGCCGTTTACATTCCAACAGCCTGAACTGTGACTGCAGCTTGGCCTGGCTGTCCCAGTGGCTGCGGGAGCGTCCCACCATCGGCCTGTTCACCCAGTGCAGCGCTCCCACGCCCCTGCGAGGACTCAACGTGGCCGAGGTGCAGAAGCACGAGTTCACCTGCACAGGTACGGCTCGAGTGGCAAAAAATGCACACGGAAAAGTCAGAATATAAAAAACTCAATGTGTAAAAACAGACTTGAAACAAGAAAACTTCAAGCGGGCATCACGCCGTCAAATTGACGTCAAAATCCAGTCAAAGTAAATTATTTGATGTCATTTTGACATCAAGTTGACAGAAGTGGCATTGACATCAATATTAATCAAGGGACTTCTTGATTAGAAAAAAAAACATACTTTACACTGAATCGAGACATTTTTTCAACAAGTTTCAACTTCTTAAAACAAGAAATGTCAAGTGAAAGTTTTTTCATTTTAAGAACACAATGTTTCTCGATTTAAGAAACTAGCTTCTTTTTTGTATTAAAGCCAATGAGAACAAGAACTAAAATGCAGAAACAAATATACCGTGTAACAAGATTTTTTTTTGTCTTGTTTAAAGCCGTCTTACCAAGTAAAATGTTCTCACCCCATTGGCAGATAATTTTGATGACATTTTTTTTTACTCATTTTGGTTTTTTTTCAGATTTTTTTCACGAGGGGTTTTTGCAGTGTAGTACGCATGTGTTTGTCGCAGAGTATATTGCGATTGAATTACGTGTAACTCATGACAGAAGTCATGTAATCAGAATTAGTCGCGGCCAATTTTTTGGGTTCGCCGATACATGGGTCTGATTGAAGAAGCAAAACTTGTTAAGATCTTAATTCATCGACCACAAGGGGAACGTCAGTACAGTTCCGTCTCCTCTGAGCCACTTTGCGTTGGTTCGGGACTAAAAAAGTCGCTATACGAAAAAACTTGAACTAGAACTCTGGGCAGCATCACCAGGATCTATCATCTATCTGTCCTGATATTGCCTATCGTCTATCTGTCCTCGAGCTGCCGGCCTAGTGTTGGTTGCACATCGGCGGGATGCTTAAGCGATTAAATATAGCCGTCAGAATGTGGGCGTCGCTTATGTTTGTCAGGCAACATTTGTCTCAGAAGCATGAGTAGCTCCGCCTACCGGATCTCACACGCACTTCGACAGTCCGCCACCGTCAGCTCATTGCAGTAGGTTCGCAGACGGAGATGTAAATATTGCAGTTTTTGTTTTGCTTTGGAACACAATTCTAGCGGTAAAAAGCACCGCCCTCGAAATGCTGCTGGACATCTTGACCAAGTCTCTCTCTCTTAGAGTTAGTAGCATAAGCTGGCCTTCTCCTTCCCTACAACAACCTTGTGAAAATTACACACGTACATACAGGCATTCTTCACTTCCATTGGCTAGATGTTGTGGCCTCTTCGTAAGCCATTTTCATGTCTGGCAACTAAATTGCCAAAGTCTGGCAAAAAAAAGTCAACAAATGAACCACCTCCCCCACTATTTTATGATTGGTTATTCATCTATCATGAGCGTTGTGCTACGATTGGCTGTTACGGCTGTGTCCCATATCGCCCCAGATTTGCCGAGATTGCCAGATTTTGTCCGGTTCCTTGAGCCCGAAGTGGAAGGGGAGAGTTTGTCTGGTCTATCGAGGTGGTCCCTAGTCTGGGAACCCACTTCCTGTCAGCTCACGTCTCGTGCTGGTCTCCACAGGTCAGTCCGAGGGCGCGGGCGGTCAGTCGTGCAGCTCCGCCTCCGGGTCGTGTCCAGCCATCTGCACCTGCAGCAACAACATCGTGGACTGCCGAGGGAAAGGCCTGACGGCGATCCCAGCCAACCTGCCCGACAGCATGGCCGAGATGTATGTACAACCCCCCCCCCACCCCCACCACACACACACGGACAATCAGAATTCGGGCAAAATAACACTGAGGGAAATTTGAGCGAGTCCCAAAATTAACGCATCGTGGAGAAAAACTTCCCGTCTTTCTGTGAACACGGGAAAGAATCAACGGCAAAGTATTCAGCAATCGTCGATTTGACATGCTTCAAACCTCCGATCGTTTACACTCGGGCGAAACAACTCTGTGGGAAAGAAATACGAAATCACGGCGAAAACGTCCCGTCATTTTTGTGAACCAGGGAAAGAATCAACGACAAAGTATTCAGCAATCGTCGATGTGACCGTCTGTTGACTTTACCATGTGAGGAGCTGAACATGTCCGTGCGCCGACTGAAATAAACCGCGGCGGGAGGAACCGCAGGAATGCGGCGTCTGGAATCTCCGTCATTTCGGAGATGTAAATTGTGTATTTCCCAGCGAAGGAAACTTCTGGAAGTGTTTAAGCTGAACTGTGAACGCTATTCGCTCTGAAGGCTGTAATTGGCCTGACAAATGAGCTGCGGGTCCCGACAAACATTAGCAGCCCCCGCAGAGCAGGCTTATGGGGGACCTTTCTGGACCCGTCCACCGCGCCGCCTTTACAGCTCTCTGTTTAGCAGAAAACCTAATCCAACGTGAAACTGGGGACTTGAACCCACAACCTGACACGAGCTGCTCCATCATCAGGGTGAACTACTGGATCTGAACCTTCTGGAGTGTGAACCAACCAGTGTTCCTCACACCTCACTCTCTCTCCAGCTTCACTCCAGTGTTCTTCATGTCTCACTCTCTCTCTCCAGCTTCACTCCAGTGTTCCTCACGCCTCACTCTCTCTTCACTCTCACTCTCCTGTTCTTTACCTTCTCACTCTTCTGTTCTTCATGTCTCACTCTCTCTTCACTCTCACTCTCCTGTTCTTCACCTTCTCACTCTCTCTTCACTCTCACTCTTCTGGTTTTCATGTCTCCCTCTCTTGTTCTTTATGTCTCACTCTCTCTTCACTCTCACTCTCCTGTTCTTCACCTTTTCACCCTTCTGTTCTTCATGTCTCACTCTCTTGTTCTAAATGTCTCACTCTCTCTCTTTTGTTTTTCATGTCTCACTCTTTCTTCACTCTCACTCTCCTGTTCTTAATGCCTCACTCTCTCGTCACTCTCACTCTCCTGTTTTTTATCTTCTCACTCTCTCCTGTTCTTCATGACTCAGTCTCTCTTCACTCTCACGTTCTTCTCATATCACTCTTTCTTCACTCTCCTGTTCTTCACGTCTCACTCTCTTCAGCTTCACTAGGACTTATTTTCAGAGCAGTCTTCCTGTTCTGCCAAATTTTCTGAACAACTAGTAAACTGACATTTCCATCCCGGATTCCGTTCAGATCAGGAACAGAACCTGTCAGTCGTCTGCAGCCGTGAGCACCAGCGTGTGAAGCAGGAGTGATTCATCGCAAAAGTGTCTCTGTTTTGTTGCAGACGTCTGGAACAGAACGGCATCAAGTCCATCCCTCCGGGCGCCTTCTCTCCGTACAAGAAGCTGCGCAGAATGTGAGTGAGCGCACCCTACAGGTGGAGAGGTGGTTCAGCAGGAGATACCTGTAGTGTAGTGACCTCTGCATCTCTCCTCCTCTCACAACACAACACGCTCTACAATTGTGTCTCTTTGTAAAATACTATTGTAACTTGACAAAAATTTGAATTGTTATTTTAAGACTGCAACCAATAACCTCTTTCTGCCCCCCCCCCCCCACCCCGTCTCCGTCTCATTTTCTTACTCTCTGTCTTTCACTTTCTCTCTCTCTCCTTACTCTGGCTCTCTCTCTCTCTCTGCCCCACCTCTCACTTTCTCAATCTCTCTCTCTCTCTCTCTGCCTCTTTCTGTTTCTCACTTTCTCCCTCTCTCTGCTCCTCTCTTTTTTTATTTCTTTCTCTCTCTCTCTCTCTCTCTCTCTCTCTCTCTCTCTCTCTCTCTCTCTCTCTCTCTCTCTCTCTCTCTGTCTCTCTCTCTCTCTCTCTCTCTCTCTCTGTCTCTCACTTTCTTTCTCTCTCTCTCTCTGTCTGTCTCTCTCCCTTTATCACTTTCTCCTTCTCTTTCTCTCACTCTCTGCCCCCCCTCACTTTCTCACTCTCTGTATCTCTGTCTTTCTCTCTCTCTTTCTCTCTCTCTCTCGCACCCTCTCTCTCTTTCACACACTCTGTCTCTCTCTTTCTTCACTCACTCTCACCCCCTTCTCTCTCATCATCTCTCTTTTTCCCTCTCCTTCTACCCCACCTCCCCCTCTGTCCGAGCAGTGACCTCAGCAACAACCAGATTTCCGAGATCGCTCCCGATGCCTTCCAGGGTCTGCGCTCTCTAAACTCACTGTGAGTGTGATGACTTAACGTTTGCGTTTTCACAGTCGTGTGTAATGTGTAATGATGCTGAACGTGGTCTCGATGTGAAGGGTTCTCTACGGGAACAAGATCACGGATCTCCCCAGAGGAGTGTTCGATGGACTCTACGCTCTGCAGCTGCTGTGAGTCTGGTCAAACTTTGTGAGCCTGCCGCTTTACTTTCGCCACTATTGGCAATTCAATGCAGTGTGTTTTTCAACTAGAGCGTGACGGATCCACTGGTCACTACTGGAGTAGGTCTCTCAATTACGTTGCCCTTTTGTCCAATCAGCTCGCAGTACAACTGTAAAGAAACGGACTAGTTTGGAGTTCTATGCTTAGTCAGAATTACTTTACTTCTGATGGTTTGTCAGGGTGTGGGAGACACGCCCTGGTCAATTTTCGGCCAAAATATCGAATAGGCCAAATTAACAATTAAACCTCTGCAGTGACTCGTCATTAATCAATTCTAGCTATAGTCGCCTTTTATGTGTTTGGTACATGAATAAATTCACGTGTTTGCTGTTGGTACCAAACCTACTAACATATAACGGAGTGAATAGCGACAATTCGATTACTGGCCGACGTTAAAGAAGTTAATGAGCTTTGCCGTAACTCACTCTTCCTCTACGTGTCACCCTATTTTCCACTGTCACATTAGAGTGTTATTACCCTGTAATGACGTCAGTCCTTTGTCCTTTCCAGCCTTTTGAACGCAAACAAAATCCACTGCGTGCGAGCCAACACATTCCAGGACCTGCAGAATCTTTCGCTGCTCTCGCTGTACGACAACAAAATCCAGACCCTGGCCAAGGGCAGCTTCAGCTCGCTGAGGGCCATCCAGACGCTGTGAGCCCCTTTCACGCCAGCCCCGCCCTCCGCAGGCCCGGCTGAAGAAGGTGTGTTCTTGTGCGCAGCCATTTAGCTCAGAATCCCTTCATCTGCGACTGCAACCTCAAGTGGCTGGCCGACTACCTGCGCTCCAACCCCATCGAGACCAGCGGGGCGCGCTGCACCAGTCCTCGCCGCCTCGCCAACAAGCGCATCGGCCAGATCAAGAGCAAGAAGTTCCGCTGCTCCGGTGAGACCCGAGCGTCATATCACAATTTACGTTCCAACTTTTATCGACTTTTATGATTTTATTGCGTTCAGACAATTATCGATTTTCTCCTCGTCTCGGTTCCACGTCGAATGGAAAACATTTGCTCAAGTGCTTTAGATGAGTAGCTAGTTCTGATTCTAGCAGCGACTCTATTTCCCCGAGGTTGTGCTGGAAAGACAGAAGAGGACGGATCCCAGGACTGAGCTCTGAGGCAAACCACTGCTGACAAACTGGGAAGACTGTGGTTTGACGTTGTGAAACTTGAGTGGGATTGAAGATGCTGGTTAAGATGGTGGTAAACGTCGTATCACACGGTGTGTTGGTCTGTGGTTAGTCCGGAATCTGCCCAATTTTTGCGAGAATTTCTGCCCAATTATTTTCCGAGAGAGAGAGAGTTTTTAAATTGACAAGTTTTGAACATCACAAGTTCCGAGAGAGACAGAGTGAGGCTCTTTTTAAATTGGTGAGTTTCTTTGATTGATTGATTGATTGATTCAACTTTATTGTCATTGG
>MU204414.1:64341-78769 GCA_017309775.1 Paedocypris sp. Pulau Singkep
ATAAAGTGCATAATGGTAAGGAATGTAAGGTATAAACAGAAGATACACCATGGGAGGCTATGACAGAAACTACAGGGTAATATACAGAAGGGTGGTGGCAGAATAAATATATTATACTAAAACAGGAATAGAAATATGGTGCAAATGAGCATCAAGATCAGAACAAGGTACAGTAGTGCAGAGAAATGTAAACCGTTGTAAAAATGTAAACCGTTTCTTTGCTGATAAATGAGCTCAGGCAGATTTTCTTTTTAAGACGTCAAAAGAGAAATGCATCGTCTTTCTCACCACGTCATCTCGTATTAATCAGCCACTTGATTTACGCAGTTGATTTGATTCGTTTTCTGTCTTTCTTTCACAGCCAAGGAGCAATACACCATCCCAGGTGAGTGCGACTGATTTTATTCCTCCTGCCTTGTGATTGGTTGATAATCCGTAAGCATTTCTAAGTCACTTTTCACAGTTTTAACCGTCGCAAAGCGCACTAAGGGGGCGTGTCTTGTTCTGTGATCATCTATCCGTACAACGTCTTGTTATCGGTTGAGCGTCTTTCATGTTGTGTGTCATTCTGTGATTGGCTGATGGTCCCAAAGAGGTGTGGTCTTCCATCTAGCGATTGGAGGATTAACTATTAAGGACCCGAGTGGTTCTGATTGGTTGACCATCCAAACAAAGGTTCAGATGAAGACGGTAGATGATCTCGTGTCTGTTGGTCTCCACAGGAGCCGAGGAGAACGTGCCGAACAAGGACTGCAACAGCGACCCAGTGTGTCCCGCCAAATGCCGCTGCGAGTCCAACGTGGTGGACTGTTCCAACCAGCGTCTGAGCCGCGTCCCCGAGCACGTCCCAGCCTCCACTACTGAACTGTAGGGTCCGTCTCTCGCCCCCGTCTGGACCCCGAAAACTCACCCGCGTTTCTGTTTCGCCAGCCGCCTCAACAACAACGAGATCACGGTGATCGAAGCCACGGGGCTGTTCAAGAAACTCTCCCACCTGAAGAAAATGTAAGTACATCCTAGACCAAAGCGTATAGAATCAGATTAGTGGCAAAAATATCAAACGTAAACTCCTAGGAAACGAACTAAAAGGTTTCACATTTTTCGTTCGTTTTGTTCGTTTTTCATTCGCGCTTGTTTTTTTATTTTTTGCTTGCGATTGCATTTGGTTTTTTAATTTTTCCCTCGCAATCTTGACGTTTTAGTTTTTTTTTTTTTCTCTCAGTTTTGCCCCTATTTAGTGCATATGCATGGTTTCACGTTAAATTCTAGTTGGCACAGAATTATTTTTTAATTTGATGAGTTTTTAAAAAATAAACGGAACATGTTATTATTATTGTTAATCATGATTAATGATAATAATAATGACAATAATACATTTTATTTGTAAGACGCTTTTCGTAACCCTTTCTGCCCCATACACGGTTTGAAAACACAGTATTTCTATGGGTAGAAACAAAAATGTCTACTATTATTCTGAAGTAGAATAATACAGCAATGTGGCAAATGTGTGCAAAAAAACTGTTTGTACTTTAATAACAATTTATTGTGTACTAATGTCAAAACAGCGGTGAATGACACAAAACTCCTCCCACACTTCCTGGTCCTACTTATCACATTCTCACCAGCCAATCAGAATAAGGGCCGCCCCCTTGTGAAACTTGGGCCAGAAATCCAAATGAAAAAAAAAAACGAGAGAAAAATCTGAAGCGAAAATAAAAAGTTTCAAACAGAAACGTGAAGATTGCAAGCGGGAAAAAAAAAACGTAATTGCAAGCGAAAAAAAATGTGAAGCATTTATGTTAGTTTCATAGAAATGTATGTTTGATATTTAGATTTTTTCCCATTTGATGGGACACCACTATATAAACGCAAGCATGAGCGACCGATTATATATAAAAACATATAAAAATGAGCGACCGATTGCGACGCAGAAACCTCAGCAACAACAAGATCTCCGAGATCGAGGACGGAGCGTTCGAAGGCGCGTCTTCTGTGGTGGAGCTCCACCTGACGGCCAATCAGCTGGACGCGGCTCACGGCGGGATGTTCCGCGGCCTGGACGCTCTGCGGATGCTGTGAGTTCCGCCTCCTGGTGCTGGTCCTCGACGCCTCTGACGCGCCGATTCTCCGTTCCAGGATGATGAGGAGCAATCGCATCAGCTGCATCCACAACAGCAGCTTCACCGGCCTGAACAACGTCCGTCTGCTGTCGCTGTACGACAACGCCCTGACCACCGTCACGCCCGGCGCCTTCGACTCGCTGCAGAGCCTCTCCACGCTGTGAGAACACACACCCTGTCCACAAACACACACCAGGTCTAGAACGTGAACACAACAGAGCGACCAGAGTAGAAAAGCCAACAAACTATTAGATAATTCCACTGAATGCGTGGCAGCCATCTTGAATTCTTCATTACGTCTTGACGTGACGGGGATGACACGTGATTCTGACGTTCTTCTTGAGCGGATGGGACTCTTATCATGCTAATAATTTAGTCAAACGTTCCCATTGTAGACCTAGTACAGAATCGTAACTCGCTCTGAGAGACGACTGGACGTAAAGCGTAACGGAACTGTAACGGTCAAAAAAAGTCAAAAAAGCGTAACGGTAAAACGGTTTCAAATATTCATTTTCAATTTCAAAGTTTATTCATACAAGGCTTTTCTCAGTCCATGACCAACTCAAAGCCGCTTTGCAGAATTAGGGAAAAAATAGTCATTTGCAAAAGTGTCCATTGTCCATCGGTGTTCAGACCAGAAGAGCAAGCTAGATGGCGACAGTGACTAGGAAAGCAAAGCCTCTGTGACACAGTGAGAGGAAAAAACCTAGTGAGAACCCGACTCTCTAGTGCCAGTCTTCTCTGGCACGCTAACACTACAAAGTCATTGGTGCAGAAGGTTCCCGACGAAGTTCGACGACATATTATCACAATCTTGAACGGGTTTAAAAATTACGTTAGTGCGGCAGAGGTGTCAAGTAAAGTAGAAATTTGGCTTACTTTTACTTTCTAGAGCATTTATTTTTCTGCTTACTTTCTACTTCTTATGTTTTTAACACTTCAGTTAGTATCTTTGTGAGACTTTGAGAGATGTGATTTATTTTATACTAGATATAAAGGAGATAATGTAATGTTGAAGCTAGATTTTTGAACATTCATATTTAGGTCATTATTTCATAACATGTATTTGAAAACAATCTGTTTTGTTACAAGGTTTTACAGATTTATCAGCCTCTGAGAAGCCTGTGTGATTTAGTGTCTTGAGGCGGTGCAGATTGCACAGAAGCTTTGTAATAAAATCCATTAATTTTCAATGTAATTACAACAATTTAATGGAACAATATAGTTCTATAATGCTACTTATTCTCTTGCATTACTTTTACTTTTACACTTAAAAGTAGTTTCATCAGTATTAGTAACGCTACTTTTACTTCAGTAGAATTTTGGGCATTTTACTTTTACTTTCACAGAAGTACTTTTTAACTCTAGTATCTCTACTTCTAACGAAGTAACGAAAGTGACTACTTCAGACAGCACTGTGTGGCGGTTAAGGTCGGTTAGTTCTGTTGCGGAGTAAACGACGACTTCTCCACCAGGAACCTGCTGGCGAACCCCTTCGACTGCAACTGTCACCTGGCGTGGCTGAGCACCTGGCTGAGGAGCCACAAGATCGTGACGGGCAACCCCCGTTGCCAGCGCCCCGCCTTCCTCAAGGAGATCCCGCTACAGGACGTGGCGCTCCC
Organism: Paedocypris sp. Pulau Singkep; assembly: GCA_017309775.1. NCBI lineage: Eukaryota > Metazoa > Chordata > Actinopteri > Cypriniformes > Paedocypris > Paedocypris sp. Pulau Singkep. The sequence continues at coordinate 68,084 of MU204414.1, forward strand.
AGACTTCCGCTGCGAAGAAGGTAGGAGCCTCCGTAGCGTCCCGGGACAGACCCTGACTGCCCGTGTGGAGCAGGTGAGGAGGAGTCGAGCTGCACCCCCCCCGCCCGCTGTCCCGCCGAGTGCACCTGTCTGGAGGCGGTGGTGCGCTGCAGCAACAAGCACCTGGAGCTCCTGCCCAAAGGAATCCCGCGCAACGTCACCGAGCTGTGAGTCCCGCACACGCCCCGCCCCGAGTCCAGCCCAGGTCCCGAGACGGAACTTTCTCATCGGTCGACTAACACGTGGTTTAATTATGCGTGACATCGAAAAAAGCGGAACATCTCGATCTGGGTTACACCTTGCGAAATTGCAAACTACACACAAACAAGTAACTATTTTAGGAAATTATTGAACGGCTTGATTCATCCAGTGAACCGTTGAGATTCCAAACGCATTTGCACGACCTCAAAATACTGACGCAAGAGTGTTTTCCGTACAACATTTCCCATTATTCAGTGATTGGCGTTTCGAAAGACTCTGACTCAAATGTAGATGTATTTTCTTCCAAGCCACAACCGATAAATGACTGTCAACTGGGGGTACAACAAATCCCAACGTCTTGGGATTGTGAAATGTGGAGAGTGCTCAAATCCCAAAATTCCATATTAGAAGCGGCAGGTAAAGCTTTTCAGACAAACTATAGAACTAACTTAAAAGTGGCTGTGGTTCGGCAATTGGGGGAGTTGGATCAGCCCGAGTGTTGCAGGTTCGAATCCCGGTTTGTTAGGTTCAATACTGCCCCCTATTGGTTATACTGACTCACTCACTCACTTACTATACCAAATCTAAGAGCTCAAATGAAATCGTATTTTATTCATCACACACATATACAATGTACAACATGTAGTGAAATGCTTTTTCCCCTGTAAAGCTAAGCTAATTTTAAGAAGAGGGCGAGTGAGTGTATTATTCAAGCAAAAAAATAGCAGAACATGAAACATTCAATACAAACAGAAACGCTAAAAAATGTTGGGGATAAAGTGACTCTGTCTAATGAAGGGTTTAAAGTGATCTATAAATATAACTAAATTGCAAAAACAATTTACAAGAACATTTTTAAAAATAAGAAAAAAGCTTATTACAAAGTACAACAGAATAACAAAAAAATGAAATGAAATGAAATACAGGTCAGTGCAATAGTAGTAAAACAATAGGTAAAAGGTAGTGAGGTAAAGCCTAGTGTCCAAAAGTGAAAGTGACCAAGAAAAATAAAGTGTTCAAAAAAACTGCAGCTCAAGATTAAATAAAGCGGTCGAATGTAAAGCTGTTATAGTTTGTCATGTGCAGTTTGACAGGAGCGTGGACAAAAGTGAGCAAAAACGTGAAAGAAAAACATAGCCCAGTTGATATATGAGGTGACAACTACATCCACTACTAGCTGTTGGTGAGATGGTGATGAACGATTGTGTTACGATTGTGTCACGACAGACCGGCTTGTTACACTATTGAAAAGTTCCTCTACACTGTTGTAAACGTGGAACAACATTTTCCTCATTTTTTTTTTTTTACAATTACAATATTTAACAAAAATAACTATGAGCGGAAATGTGGAGGTTCGGTCCCAAAAGGGGCGTAACCTTTCCAGTAAATGCATAATTTTTAAAAATCACATTCCGATTCACTATCTGATATGGATTTGGCGTTGAAGACCACTTTCAAGTTTCGACATCTCGTTTTTATTTACTATCGCAGTTTTTTTAAACCAAGTTGGATGTAATTTGGCTACTACCCCAGGGTGTGTCCCACCCTCACTTCCGGAGATGCTGGGTTTAAAAAAAACGTCTAATGGGTTAAAGAACTGGTTTAAACCTAGAAGAATTCTTGAAGAATAAGGCTGTGGCGATCTGATCGTTACACACACAACAGTCACAAGCTTCGTGTCGATCAGACCGCGAGGAACTCCGTCTGAAGCAGGAATGCAGTGGGCGTGGTTTGGAGTGGGAGTGACACCAATCACACGCCCCCCAAAGGCGACAGCCCTTCATTTCAGTGTCAGGGACTCTGTCCAGGTGTGTCCACCCAGTCATTACCTGCACAGCAGCTGCTCACAGCCTCCACTTTCACGAAGCTCCTCCACTGCACAATTACCCCAGATTGTCCTCCATAAACCCGGCTAGAGGAACTAGCGCTTCCTGACACACTGGAGATCTCACATCGCACCCTCAAGCCTCCTCAATCTTCTCCGAATAAGTCCTGAATGTTTGCTTGGTCCTGTCGGGTCCACCAGTAAATTTGTAACTAAGTTCAAGTTCCCAACACTGACAAAACGTTACGTTCCGTCTCACCCTCCTTATGTAGATGAAGAATCCACTTACTGTATTTACGCGGACATATCTGCACATTTCAAATAGTCTGGTAAACGTAAGCATCCTTTTTTTAATAAATGTCATAACAGTCAGAGCAAATGGAAACTGCTTTTAGAAATACAGTATCAGCGGAATCAATCTCTGCAGCAAAGCACCTCTTAAAACAAGATAATTCGCACTGACGCTTTGTTTGTACGCCAGCGAACGAAAGAAATTCAAACGAACGAATCACACTCGTTGGTTTTTCACGGGCCTCAGATGCAGCGGATGTTTTCTGGCCCGAAGGTTTTGACCAACACACTTCAAGCGCTTATTTTTGACTGTCGTGTTTCGAAAACACGCATGACTGGTCTTCCGAGAGCGAGTATTATAGCGCCTCCCGCTGGCGTATTGTGAACCTGTGGAATTCGTTCCGTCTTTCCGAAAAACGCTTTGAACTTGTTCACTTGCAGATTTTGAAATCCTTCCACTGATGATTGAGTCACAAGTAATGTTTGGGCTATTAGCCACGATTGTTAGATTTCTGGAAAGCCGGAGCATTTAGCAAGTAATGCTTAGCAAGTGGATGCTTTTGTCCGCCTATTAACAGTATTATTATTTGTGTGTATGAAAAATTGTGGGTGGGGCGGGGGCTTTTATCAACATAAATGCGGCATACTGATAACAAAAAAGACTACTGATTGGTCATTCATACAATCACTAGAGCGGTTCCAGTAGTGACCGAAAGAACGGAATGGAAAGGAGCTTCCTCCACAGGGTGGCTGGGCTATGACTCAGAGATAGGGGGAGGAGCTCTGCCATCCGGGTGGAGCTCCGAGTATAGCCACTACTCCTTTGGGTCTAGAGAGGCCAGATGGGCTGGTTAGGACATCTGGTCTAGGATGCCCCCCGTTTGCCTAGCTGCTGAGGTGTTCTGGGCACGTCCCACCGGAAGGAGACCCAGGACCTGCTGGAGGGACCATGTCTCCTGCTGGCCAGGGAATACCTCGGGATTCTCCCGGAAGAGCTGGAGGATGTAGCTGGGGCAAGGGAAGTCTGGGTTTCGTTATTGAGGCTGTTGCCCTCATCTCGGCCCCGGATAAGCGGTAGTCCATACTGGAGCGGTTGTATAAAATCGGATTCGGACTCAGAGGGCTGAGACTCCATATGTAGCACGTGTCAGTATCTTAGGCTCAGGTTAAATCTTCGTACTGCGATCAGTAGTTAGGATTTGAAAAAACGTGAACGTATGTATTTGTTTCAAGTCAAGAATATTAGAGCAAAAAAACTAAAGTAAATAGCTAAACAGAAATAACACTTTAAATAATAATTTGTAAAGGAGTTTCAAGATCACATAAATCAATTACCAATCAACCCAATAAAGAATACATTCAAATAATACAATGCAATCAGACCCTCTTTGATGAATTAACACAACTTATCAACCAAATATTCAACCTTTTCCCGACAACAAATAAATATGTTTATTTGTGCCGGTAAACCATGTAAAAAATACATTCAGCTTGAATCACAATACTGATCACTTTCAATCACTTAAATCGACGATGAATGATGACTGATAAATACGCAATGTCCTTTCTACCTCAAATCAAGGTAGAGGTGAAGTGTGGTAGAGGTGCAGACTGAAAAAACGACTGTGGATGGCTCACCATTTGTGCTTTTATCCCGGCACAAATCAGGATTCCAAAGTTGGAAAGAGAATGAAACAAACAAAAAAAAAACCCAGCCTTGTAAAACACAAGGCGACACAATCAGTATGACTTATTATTCACGAAAACATTTATATTCGACTGACATTACCAACATTGAGCAATCAATCAACATTCACGCGGCAACTCGGAGCTCACGTGCAGCTGTTTTAACCCGCGCTGAAACCGCGCATTCCTCCGCTTATAACTCGCGGATCCGCGGGTTCTTTCGCGTTGCTCGTCTTCCTCACGCTTCTCGCGCGTCCACTACAACCTTTTTTTCACTTCCGTTTTCTGTGGGCGGAACTTACGTAGGATGACGTGACGTAGGATGACGTGACATATTATGAGTGACGCGCTGATTATGGGCAATGTATTTTGATTACGTTGTTATTTAAAACTACTACTTCCCTGCAGCTACCTTGACGGGAACCAGTTCAGCGTGGTGCCGAAGGAGCTTTCCGGCTTCAAGAGCTTGCAGCTGGTGTAAGTCTTTATTGGGCGTGGAGCCCTAACTCTCTCAGGAACCCTAACCCTAACCCCGCTCGTCCGACGCTCTTTTCCTGACCCAGAGACCTGAGCAACAACAAGATCGGATCCCTGACCGACTCGTCTTTCGCCAACATGACGCAGCTGACCACGCTGTGAGTCCGAGCTCGGGTGAGAGCGGGTCCGATTCGCCTCTGACGTGTGGCTGTGATGCTTTTTCTGACAGGATCTTGAGCTACAATGCGCTCCGCTGCGTCCCGCCGCACGCCTTTGGGGGTCTGCGCTCACTCCGCTTGCTGTAAGTGTTCACTCTCATCTCCTCTTCCTGTCTATCTATCTGTCCATTTGTCCATACATCCATCCACCTATTCAACCATCTGTCTGTCTGTCTATCTATCATCTGTCTATCTTTCTATGTCTGTCTATCAATCATCTATCCATCCATCTTTGTCTTTGTTCTATCAATCATCCTTCTGTCAGTCATTGCGTTCATATATCCCTCCATCTACTTGTCTACTAGTACGTCTGTTTGTCTGTCTGTCTGTCTGTCTGTCTATCTATCTATCTATCTATCCTGGAGTCCTGATCCCTCCACATTCCGGTGGCGTCCGTGTCCCGGTCTCTGATCTCCACTCCGTCCTGGAGAGACCAAGCCGCCATTAGAAATGCTGAAGATCTTCCTCCCCTATAACTATAGAAACTTGTGTGGGGGTTTTTTTCAGACGCACAAACAAGTTCTAATCTATTTTGTAGTCAGCGTTAAACCCGTGCAGTGGGGGTGATGGTCTGTGGAATCGAGCGAGACGTGGCTGGAGCGTCGTGACAAGCCGGTCTCTTCTCACCTAGTTATTTGGCAGCGCCGCGATTCTTTCTAGCTCGGCTTCCCTCGTCACCCAACACCAGCCTCCCTGAATTCCTCAGGATCTCGCTGGAAAGCCACAGCGTCCAGTCTCATAAGCATATACGGTGCGATTGACGACTCCAGACATGATCTAGTGCCTCTTTCGGAACAAATGAAGAACAAGGGTTTCACAGTGAAGCTGAGCTGCATGTTCTCTACCGCTCAAATGCTTGGCCGTTCAGTTTCTTGGCAATTTCTCGCATGGAATAGCCTTCGTTTCTACAAGCTTCACAGAAAAGTTCCCTATTTCTGGCCATTTTGAGGGTTCGATTGAACAACAAATGTGATGCTCCAGATTCCCAACCTGCTCACGGGACGGTCAGTTTTATAGCTTTGCTAACCAGCTAAACAGTTTCCAGCAGTGCTAACATGATCCAACGTGGGTTTTCCAATCCATCCATTATCCTTCTGACACGATTAGCAAACACATTATACCAATAAAACACTGGACAGTTTTTCGGACACGGTTACACTTATGTAGATATTAGACCACAAACCAGACATTTACCGCTAGAATAGCTATTCACCACGTTAGCAATTTATAGTGTATTTCTGATGAGTTTAAAGTTATTTCCATTGACAGAAACAGTGCTTTTCTTTAAAAAATAGGGACATTTCAAAGTGACCCCAAACTTTTGAACTTTTGTGTTCACTGCTTGAAGGTCTCTACACGGGAACGACATCTCCGAGCTGCCGGACGGAGTCTTCGGAGACGCCGCGTCACTGTCGCATCTGTGAGTAAAGAGCACGTCCTCACGCCATCGAATTAAGACGAATTTCACATTTTAATCTGGAGGTTGAGAAAGAAACGATGAAATACAACATCCAGCGGAACGTTTACCATTTCCTTTCTTAATGCAGTCACGTAGTGAAATAATTGTACAAATAAACTTTTAAATAAAATTTAAGTTTTATTTGTCGGTCACAAACGTATGCATATAAACATAAGATAAAACCACACGCCAGTAGTCAATTTAAATAACAATCAATAAATTGTTTAATAAACATAATCTTTAACGAAATTTCCCCACTGTGGGACTAATAAAGGCTATATTCATTCATTCAAATAACCCTTATGTCACCATTAGCCAACATCAGTGGCATGCAGCTCCCCCTACTGGTGTAGAATAAAAAACAAACCTTTTTGTACCTCGAGTTCAGATTAAATATTATTCAAGTATTTATGAACTCAAATATTTTATCTTGTTCACATCAGCTACTGAAAAATCTAAATCTAAACATGTACTTCACTCTGACTGGTCTCACACTCAGATGTGGACCTTGCGTTTTTAGCACGATGCCTCGTTTTTAAGGCTACAGCGATCCGAAAAAAAGCAAATCAGAATCACAAAACCACAAAACAAAGTTGAACAGCCAAAACGTACCGTCACTGGTCAGACAGTCCTATAGCGCCCTCTAGCTGTGAGGAGGTGCGTGACTCTGACTCTATCTGTCCCGCCCAGGGCCATCGGGGCGAACCCCCTCTACTGTAACTGCCGCCTGCGCTGGCTCTCGGACTGGGTGAAAACCGGCTACAAGGAGCCCGGGATCGCGCGATGTGCCGGTCCCAGCGGCATGGAGGGCAAACTGCTCCTGACGACGCCCGCCAAGAGGTTTGAGTGTCAAGGTGAGATACGACCCGCGCCTTGCCCGAAAAATGCCCGATTCACTAAAAACGTCAACTTCAGGCGAAATGGACACGGCCGTACTGGCAAAGTGTGACCCGTGTGCGTCGGGACCCTGCCAGAACCGAGGCACCTGCAGGGCCGACCCTCAGGAGGGCTTCAGCTGTACCTGTCCGGTGGGCTTCAAGGTCAGTGCCACACCCGCCCACACAAACGCCACCAGAGCAACAAAACGCATCATGGCCTTTCGTGCCCCGCAGGGCCAGAGCTGCGAAACGGTGGTCGACAAGTGCGCCAGCGCCCCCTGTCTGAACGGCGGCACGTGCCAGGCTTCGGAAGAAACCCAGGAGGGCTACAGGTGAGTCGAGAAAAACCTGTGACGTGGAAACCCAACCTTGGGTTTAATGGTCCACACCTTTCACAGCTCAGTTACGTGTTTCGGTGCGTCTCTGTCTGACAGATTATGAACAATTCAAATACCGTATTTTTCTCCGTATAAGACGCACTTTTTCTTCCCCAAAACTGAGGGTGAAAAGTTGGTGCGTCTTATACGGCAAATGCAGAGATCCACGGAGCGCGCTCACCGCCATCTTAGTGTGCAATATCGCGGTATTACATACGTCGTCTCGCTTCCTTTCTCAGAATCTTGTGAAACAATGAAACCATGATTTCCAAACGAAAACAAACTTTGATCAAAATAAAACAAGCAGATTTTCTCGTCTTTAAAACCAAAACAGCAGCCGCTCTCTTAAAGACACAGCACAGTAAACGGAGCGGCACGCTTATGCGCGTGAAGTACAAACTGTGTTCGATTAGTAATGTCTGTGCCGTCATTGGTAGTTGTAAGTTACAAGTTGGGCAAGCTACTTATAAAATGTAGTAAGCTAAGCTACTCACTACCCTGCAATAAATGTAGCTTCACTACAGTGAAGCTAACCTCTGGGAAATTGTAGTGAAGCTAAGCTACGACAACATGGCCAAAGTAGCTTAACTACATTCAAACTACTTTAATAAATTTATAGATTGACCTTCATTCCAAGTCACTGCTTCCGTAATCACTAAAACTGCCAATGAAACAGCAGGTAATTTAATTATTTACTGTATTTAATAACTCCAAACAGTTTAAATAAATTGTATCACATATGACAACAACAAAAAGACAAAAACACAATTCAATCCACACAATTAAACAGTTGTGAATGGAAACACTTCAATTCGGTATAAATATGTATATTAAATGGATTGCATTTTTGGATGGCATTTTATATTTTTACTGACACTGGAAAGTGTACTGGAAATTTGAGATATTTTTATTACTTTTAAAACATTCAAATTAACCATAAACCACTCAAATTCAGATTGTCATAAATACACTGTATTTAATCCAGAATTACTTAACTCCTCCATGTATTGGCTTATGATATTATTTCTGAAAATCAATAACTCAACATAACTTTTAATTTAACAATTGAAAGTTCACTTTCCCTCTCTCCTCCAGCCAGAGGGCATTAATGGGCGATTCTTACATGGCTACGCGTGTGCCTGCTTGTTGAACTTTATAGTCGCCACTTTCACTAAAACAGATGCTGCTTCTTTTTTGCTTTCGCTCCTATTTTTTCCGCGCTTCGTTCAGGCTGGCAGTTTGCGGAGTTTCTGGCACCGCCCTCTTCCTTCGCATAATGGTCAAGAGGTTATTCTGTCCTCACACGTGATTGGCCGAAACGTGCGCCCATCAAAAATGTCTCAACAGATCTGACCAATGATCTCTTATGGGAGTCAGTTTTTGTCGTTTGCTACAAAGCGCATTGACTCTTAAAGCATCTGCTCGTCCGCGAGACGCGAACTAGTGCAGCGGCGCGAATGTGAAACTTCAACGAAAATGTAGCTTTAGTGAAAAGTAGCTTGTGCGGACGCTACTCCGCTACTCGAGCAAAAAAATAGCTTCGCTACTGAAAAGTTATTTGGATCAGAAAATAGCTTCGCTACCACCAAGCTACTGAAAAATGTAGTGAAGCTACTGCCCAACACTGCTTGTAACAAAACTAATGTGTAATACTGTATTAAGGTTTCTAGTTTATATACTTATATAAAAATCTAATTCATGAATTATCGCGGTATCCAAGGTATTGCAAAATCCATATTGTGGCACATCTCAATACCGCTATAGCGCCCACCCTTCACTGTTTACTGACTTTACTGACTGTTCATGTTACATGTTTGGCATACAATTGTTCTTAAACTGCTGTTAACTTTTATACAATTGATATAAAATATTTTACCACAGTATTTGGTTCAGAATCTTTTTTTTTCTAGATTTTCCTCCTTTAAAATTGGGAGCGTCTTATATGGCGAAAAATACGTTAAACTACTTCTCACGAGTTGCTACAACGTAGAAACGGTGGTTTGAAAGAACGGAAAATGTCATCAATCGGATGTAGTAACAAAAATTGCTACGGAGACGGCTGATCTACAGCGGGATGTCCTGTGTCCCCAGGTGCCTGTGTCCCGACGGCTTCGAAGGCTCCGTCTGTCAGACCAACACTGACCAGTGCGAAGACCACGACTGTCAGAACGGAGCGACTTGCCTGGACGGCGTCTCCAACTACACTTGCCAGTGTGCCCCGTTCTACACGGGTAGGCCCATTACAGTCCCCGTACCATGCGGCACTTTACAACGTCCAGACAAGGTTTGACGGACTGAAACGATTGCAGGTGAGACGTGTGAGGACCTGGAGGACATGTGTTCCCCGGCCAAGAGTCCCTGCAGGCAGCAGTCCACCTGTTTCATCACCGCCGCCGGCCCCAGGTAAGCCCGCCTTCTGTGGCCCTCGGAGATGCTGATTGGTCTGCTCTCGTCTAGGTGTATCTGTGCGCCTGGATACGTGGGCGACGACTGCAGCGTGAACTACGACGACTGCGAGGAGCACCAGTGCCGGAACGGGGCGGGGTGCGTGGACGAGGTCAACAGTTACGCCTGCGTCTGTCCCGAGGGATACAGGTGTGTGTGTGCGCGTCCCGAGTCCGTCTCTCAGCTTTGTTAAAAATCTGACCACTTCCTCTCGGACTCCACATTCACCTCTCACGCTTCACTAGGATTGGACCACGCTTCTCGACTTGGGCAATTTAAACTTTGTCTTTGTCTAGATGATTTAAACTGTCTCATTTCGGAAGCGAAAATAAACCCAGTAGATTCTGGTTAATCGGACCTGCCGCTTATTGGGACGAATTGCACCCTGATGTTCGCTTGTTATTGCCAATGTTCCACTTAATAGAAGCAAAGTGTGTGAGACACTGTAGCACCAAATGCAGAGAATATGACACTGCAATTGTTGCTCTAGTTCAGCCAAATTGCAGAAACACACAAGCAGCATCTGAAGTTACGTTAAATGTCAACGTTGCATTAAATGTCAACAGTCTTCAAAAGTCAACAAGACATGTTGAGAAGCCTCATATGCCGTATGGACAAAGTCAAGCAAATTTACCAAGATCTTCTCTAGCTCTTGGTTTTTTGTTCATCTTCTCTAGCTCTTGGTTTTTTGTTCATCTTCTCTAGCTCTTGTTTTTTGTTCATCTTCTCTAGCTCTTGGTTTTTTGTTCATCTTCTCCAGCTCTTGGTTTTTTGTTCATCTTCTCTAGCT
>MU204414.1:78869-94095 GCA_017309775.1 Paedocypris sp. Pulau Singkep
GTTTTTTGTTCATCTTCTCTAGCTCTTGGTTTTTTGTTCATCTTCTCTAGCTCTTGGTTTTTTGTTCATCTTCTCTAGCTCTTGGTTTTTTGTTCATCTTCTCTAGCTCTTGGTTTTTTGTTCATCTTCTCTAGCTCTTGTTTTTTGTTCATCTTCTCTAGCTCTTGTTTTTTTGTTCATCTTCTCCAGCTCTTGGTTTTTTGTTCATCTTCTCTAGCTCTTGGTTTTTTGTTCCTCTTCTCTAGCTCTTGGTTTTTTGTTCATCTTCTCTAGCTCTTGGTTTTTTGTTCATCTTCTCTAGCTCTTGGTTTTTTGTTCATCTTCTCTAGCTCTTGTTTTTTGTTCATCTTCTCTAGCTCTTGTTTTTTGTTCATCTTCTCTAGCTCTTGGTTTTTTGTTCATCTTCTCTAGCTCTTGGCTTTTTGTTCATCTCATACATATGCTTCAAAAATGGAAGGCCACAAGGGCATGTTGATTTTTACATAACGTCAGTCTCAACCAATTGCTGTGCAGCTATCGGTTAATAGAAGTAAAACGGGTCAGATTCACCAGAATCCAAGGTCGTAACTCCCAAGAGAAGAACTTTCTAGGCGTCTGGACGTGTGCAGAGTCCACTTAGAAACTCTGCCGTCTGCTGTAGTGACTAACTGTGGCTTGCGTGTGGTCAGCGGACAGCTCTGTGAAACCCCGGCGACCCTTCGCTCGCCCTGTGACCTGGCCGACTGTCAGAACAGCGCCCCCTGTGTGGAGCGGGCCGGCCACGCCCTCTGCCAGTGTCTGGAAGGGTTCGGCGGGCCGCGCTGTGAGAAGCTGGTCAGCGTCAACTTTGTGGACCGGGACTCCTACTTGCTGCTGAGTGACCTGAAAAACTGGCCTCAAGCCAACATCACACTCCAGGTAAAACTCGACCGCCAATCACATCTCCTGGATACAACAGCTTGGGCCTTGTCTACAGGTTTCCACAGCCGAAGACAACGGCATTCTTCTGTACAACGGAGACAACGATCACATCGCCGTGGAGCTTCACGAAGGTCACGTTAAAGTCAGTTACGATCAGGACAGCCTGCCGGGCCACGCCATTTTCAGGTGAGCTGCACCTTTGCGTTTCTATCTGACGTTTTGAGAGTGTTCACTTCTCTATTTGGAGGGTTGAAAGCTGAGGGAAATCTAGCTAATTCTGACCAGACCTGGACTTAAATATTGTGGTAGTTGTGGTCCAGCGGTCAGGTGATGTTTCTTGTCAATAGAGCCCCAAAATCTCAATTCAGCCCCTAGTGGCCACACTAAAAAATTCCGTCACGTTGCTTCATAACTCATGTTATTTAAAGAAAAGAAAAGCCACTGCTTCTTCGGTGAAATAAAAGAAGAATTATTTTATTCTTCGGTGAATGATAAAGAAGGTTCTACTTACACAAAGATTCTGAATGTTAGGTGAATGTTATGGACTTTGAGTAGGATATGCAAAATAAAATATGACAGATTTACATGGGATTATGTGAATTAAAAAAAAAAACGTTTTGAAGCTCGTTTCTATACGTGGAGTTTGACTAACCTGAAGATTCTATATCTAGATTCGATTTCATACATTCTATAGCAACTAAAACCCTAAAAAGGAATCAATATTTTCACTCCGCGCATGGCTTGTGAAGACAATAGAAGAAAACCGTTTTTTTTTTTACTGACTCCTAATTTTTGAACACAGATGGACTACCAGACGGTACCAGATGGTAAACTTTAAACATTTTTTTTTCGATTCAATCACAAAAATTTACCACGCCACATTCAAGCAACCCACCAGACAACCCTTCTCTTAGAAATTTGAGCAAAAAAGTTACTTTTCTCCCCCTTAGACCACCAAAACTAGTTTTTTGTAAAAATTGGAAAAAATAAATTTTTCTAAATTTGGAGCGGCTCCCCTAGTGGTCACTGCTGTGGAAAAGCAATGGAACCGATAATTGCTGCCGCCTGGTGATCAAATTATGTATTACAAGTGTATGTTTGAATTGATCAAGTTTTTTAAAAAATAATTTTAATTTAAGTCCCTGTACTCTGACAATAAACAAAGCGTATCAAATTTGATACAGAACGCAGTACAGGGTTCTATTTTTTCCCTAATTCGCACAGCGACTTTCCGTCGATCTCGAACTAAGAAAAGCGCTCTAGAAACAAACCAGAACTTGATTTTATGGCGATGATCTTATGAATGCATGTTCTTCCTTCAGCACGGAGACAATCAACGATGGCGAGTTTCACACAGTAGAACTGGTGACCTTTGACCAGATGGTGAACCTGTCCATCGACGGCGGTCTACCAACAACCATGGAAAGCTTCGGTAAAGTGCAGCCCCTGAGAGGCGAAGCTCCGCTGTATGTGGGAGGTGAGAGATCGAACTCTAGATCGAAAGTGTGTTCACTTCTCAATATGGCCCCTAGTGGCCACTCTGACAAATTCAGTCACGTTACTTCACAACTCACGTTATTTAAAGAAAAGAAAAGCCACCGCTTCTTCAACAAAAACGGTTCCACGTACACAAAGATTCAGAGTGTTTTCTTAAAATCTGATAAGTGGCGTTTTCTCCAAAAGGAATGCCGGTCAACGTCCACCCCACGACCCCTCGGGTGTGGCAGGCCCAAAACAGCTCCAGCTTTCACGGGTGCATCCAGAACCTTTACATCAACAACGAGCTGCAGGACTTCACCAAGACCCAGATGAAGCCCGGCGTCGTTCCTGGCTGCGAGCCCTGCCGAAAAATATACTGCCTGCACGGAATCTGCCAGCCCGATTCCGCCATGGGACCCGTGTGCCACTGCCAGCCTGGATGGAGCGGGCAGCGGTGTGACCAACCCGTCAACCCGTGCCAGGGCAGCAAGTAAGTCAAACCCAAAGACCCAAAGTAAGTCAAACCCAAAGAGGACAACTAGAACCTCCGTTAACCTAACCCTAACCTCCGTTAACATAACCCTAACCTCCGTTAACCTAACCTAAGTCTTGATGCGCCAGTGCACCCAAAAATTAAATCTGAATCACTTCAAAAAACTTCTATCACTCACCTAACCTCCGTTCTAGTTGTCAACAAACGACAACAAAAAAAGAGGAGAACGGGCGCGGCCCTCGAGACTAATTCAGACAGGCTTCTCAGAGGCTTATATATGGCTTCAATGGTGCCAAACTAACTTCTCGAAAATAAAAAAAAGGTCATTTGTAAAAACGTACATCTGTAACAAAATAATAGTCCTATTTGAATAAATAAATAATTTGATTCAGTCGGTATTAATATGAAATAGTCTTTTACGAATCAGCTCTTCTGTTTTTCTGTCCAGCTTCAACAATATATAATAATATCTATGTCTTTTCTATATCTATATCTTTATATATCTATATCTAATAATAACAACCGTAAAATCTATATATTAGTGAGAAATAGTAGTGGAAAGTTTTCATAAGACAGATAATGTAATAATATAGAAAGTTTCAAATGTATTAGCTAATTTTCGTTGCATGGGCAGTATGTTGTTTGTTAATATATATTTTATAACGTTTAAGGTAATAAATTAATATTTATGTGGCTGACCTAACGAAACAAGCTCTGAAACATTAAGACGTGCAGGGTTAACCTGAGAGAATTGAATTCTCTCTTTCTCTCAGTATCACTCTCTATCTCTCTCTCTATCTCACTCTCAGAATGTCTCTCTCTCAGTATCTCTCACTCTCTCACTCTCAGTATGTCTCTCTCTCTCTCTCTCTCAGTATTTCTCACTCTCAGTATGTCTCTCTCTCTCTCTCTCGCTATTTCTGTCTCTCTCTTTCTCTCACTCTCTCTCTCACTATTTCTGTCTCTCTCTCTCTCTCTCTCAGTATCTCTCACTCTCAGTATGTCTCTCTCTCAGTATCTCTCACTCTCAGTATGTCTCTCTCTCTCTCGCTATTTCTGTCTCTCTCACTCTCTCTCTCGCTATTTCTGTCTCTCTCTCTTTCAGTATCTCTCTCTCTCTCTTAGTATGTCTCTCTCTCTCTCTCTCGCTATTTCTGTCTTTCTCTCTCTCGCTGTCTGTCTCTAAGCCCCGCTCTCTCTCTCTCAGTATCTCTCACTCTCAATATGTCTCTCTCTCTCACTCTCAGTATGTCTCTCTCTCTCACTCTCAGTATCTCTCACTCTCAGTGTGTCTCTCTCTCTCGCTATTTCTGTCTCTCTCACTCTCTCTCTCTCTCGCTATTTCTGTCTCTCTCTCTCAGTATCTCTCTCTCTCTCTCTTAGTATGTCTCTCTCTCTCTCGCTATTTCTGTCTTTCTCTCTCTCGCTGTCTGTCTCTAAGCCCCGCCCTTCTCACGGACCGTTACAAAGACCAATCAAACTACCAATGACATATTACCCAATCAAAAGTTGAAAAGGTGACGTCTTCCTAAAATGCGCGTGAGATGATTCGCATGAGATGCTGCTTTGAAAAAAATATTTCTAAAAAAATAAATAAATACCGGACAATAGCCGTCTGTTACCATTTCATAAACGGGACGCGCAATTCCATTCTCAAATAATTTAAAAATCCGAAGAAGCGTGAAACCCGGACATTTTCGCGAATTTATAAAACCCGTCCGGACGCCCCAGACTCGAGGTAAAAAGAGCATGCTTGCTCACCCTAACCAAAGCGGACCTTTGCTAATGCGCCGTCCTGGTCCACAGGTGCCTCCACGGCAAGTGTGTGCCCATGGACAGGCAGTCGTACCGTTGCGAGTGCCAGGAAGGTTACCACGGAGCCCTGTGCAACCAGCAGGAAGAGCTGTTCAATCCGTGCCGCAAAGTGCAGTGCAAGCACGGTCACTGCCAGATATCGGACACGGGAGACGCCTACTGCCACTGCGAGGCGGGCTACAGCGGAGACCTGTGCGACAGGGGTGAGAATCGAGGACTCGCTGTAGGCGAAATCGCTAGTCTGGAAAAAACAAGCCAAAAATGATTGTTTCCGCAGAGTCCGAATGCCACGGGGAGCCGGTGCGCAACTTCTACCAGGTGCAGCGAGGCTACGCCATCTGCCAGACGACGCGCGCGGTGTCGTGGGTGGAGTGCAGCGGCGTCTGCGACTCCGGCTCCTGCTGCGGCAGTCAGCGGATGAAGCGCAGGAAGTACACCTTTGAGTGCAGCGACGGCACCTCCTTCAGCGAAGAAGTGGAGAAGACCGTCAGATGCGGCTGCGTGGGGTGCATGTAGAACCCCCCCTCATCACAGTCGGACAGAACCGCATAAGCAAGCGAACATTCTGACCATCTTTCGTCGGGTGAACCGAGACACCCTCACCCCGCCCCATCTGCTCTATTCCTCGCCGTGGGCCAACGTGTCCGTTTGTCCTTCCACAAGGTCTCGGAAAGAAAGAGGCTGGTTTTGGCCCAAACGCAGAACAGTTAGTAGAGTCTGAGAAGAGCGTTACGGTCTGTCTGCGACTCAAGTCCTCGTGCGGATCTTCCTCCACGTAAAAGGCACAAAAACGACGTCTCGGTGGGTATTTATTAAACGTCAATTTCGGAAGCGATAGAAGATCTGCCACCGTGTCCCAAAATAGCTAGCCAAACGTGAGCCAAAAATACCCAGGAGCCACGATCAGGACGGTCACCTTGCCGGGGAAGACGTTCTTCACGATAGGAACGATCCGAAGAAAGTCCAAGGTCAAGGGCAAAGTCGTGCGTGTTGTCCGTCGCATCTGAGATCTCGGCGCTGGAGTCATCCCTTCATCGTTTTCTAACTTGCATGCTCATCGTAAAAGTGATGTCTGGATTGTGGTTGGTATTAGTACTGCTGAGCAGAAACCCAGACGTCCCGCCCATCCGAACCAGTAGAAAACCACCACAGCTCAAACGTTCCAAGTCCCCGCCCCTGGCGAGCAAGAAGCCGAATGTGAAGTCCTACAGTATTACCTCCGCCAACACGAGCACTCGGGCTGTAGATCTTGCCGTTTGATTGGCTGGTTGTTTCCTTGTCATCTTCCTAACTCCCGAGGCCGCCATTTTATACAGAAGTGCTTAACAGATTCTAATATATATTTGTATTTGGTTTTGGTATAGTATTTTTATATGTTAAAGAATGCGTTTGTGTTTTCAGGATGGCGCGGGCCTGAACCCGTAGAGCTGACGTCTGCTTTTCCAGGCTTTTTTTTTTTTTTTTTGATATCGTGAACGTCGTCTTCCACGTGAATGCCGCAATTAACTCGTCTAACATGGGTGTGCGTTTGTAATTATTTATTTCACGCCGGTTTCAGATGCCAAGTTTGTATTTGACGAGACTAGGACTTACTAACGTACCGGCTTTAGTCGCCTATCCCCGAAACGGACAACTCACTCCCCGCCACAAGATCTCGATGTCGGTATAAAGCTGAAGATGACGACGACTCCACTGGTGTAGCCATCCGATCACTCAACGACTCCTGCTCCTTCTCCTCGGATGTCGAATCGTAGTTCCATTGACTAACTGCAGTTATTCGGAATGTGTGTAGCATCTCTGAAATGTTTACTGACTCTTCCTTTTCGTTCATTAAATGTGCAATTTATCCGTGCGTGTCATGATTCTTTACGATGAAGAAATATGCAAGCGAGTTTGTCAATATGGCCACTAGGGGCTATTTAATCTGCATTTAACCATCCAGTGAAATGGACACAAACCAATTTTAAACCAAACCAAAAGGAACCGATTTTACCCCAAATTAATCAGCACAAATAATTCCCACCATTATCGCCATTTAAAGCTACACCACACTGATCTTAAAACGAAACACGATAAATTAAAGTATTAATCCGACTCTCATAACAAGTAGCAGAATTCAGAAAAGTGCAAAAAAAAAAAACACTCCACTTTATTTTTAAGGCAATCTCAGCATTTTACAAATAAGGCACATTATTCAGGAAACCAAACAAAACAAGCGGAAAATCTTCAAAACGCAATATCGTATAGTTCTCTTAAATATCTGGTTTAATACTTTTTTTCTGCATCAATAAGTTAAACGAGGTAATTTCACGACAAGCGGATAATTTAAACCACCACTAAAACATCTTTCCAGGTGAGTCTGCCTAGTACTTGGACCACAATAAACAAAAAAAACACATTGTTAAAAATTCAAATTAAATGTAAAAAATAAAAATATAGTACACAAGCCAAACAAATCTCTCCTGCAAGTATCGCGTGGGTCTGAAGGAAAGGATTCCCACAGAGCCTTCACGGTCTGGACATCCTGGTGCGTTTGGCAGGAGCGCCCCCTGCCTCAGACGGACGTTTTGTGCCAGACTTGGGAGATTCCGAAAGCAGGTGTGTGTATTCCAGCTTTCTCTGAGATCTGGTAGTCACCTGGTCTTCCGAACCCATCGGCCGAGGAGTCGTGTCGACACCCTGCGATTGCAAGTCCACGCCACTGGTGCTTCTGCTCGGTGCAGGCTTCACGTCACTTCTAGTCGCTCTAGACGGCCCCTCTTTTTTGCTCGACACTTGCACGTTTTTCGTCGAGCTCTTTGTTGAAACTCCTTTTCCGTGTGACGGGATTCTTTTCTTGGGGCGGTCCCTGAGGGACTTTGTCTTTAAGGCCTTGCTCAAAGACTTGACTCTCTGGAGGACACGGACACTTGAGCGGGACACGGTCCCGTGTAATTTCGGTTTAGCGGACTTTGTCGGGATTCGCTGGATGGCTTTCAACGCGTTCTGCTTACACGTCCTATTCTGCTGAACCTGTAGCTTCTCTCGTAGATTGGAGTATTTCCTAAGAATTCTTGCACTGACCGGGTTCTTTGCACTGACCGAACTCGGGCTGAGGACTTCACAGGGTGTTACGGGTGTGTCTTCTACGCTCTGTGCCTTTGCACAGATTCGGGTGGCCGCTGTCGGCTCTTGTTTTTCTTTACTTCTAAGAAGAGGGAAATCTTGACCTAGAGCTTTTGAGATGAGCCTCTGATTCTTGGGGTTACTTTTCACGGGCGACGCTATGGCAAACTTTTTCAAGTGCTTTTTTAACCGCTCCGCCTGAAGACTGGGGAACATCTCTGCGGAGGAGCCGGCCCCTGCCCCGGACGAGTGAAAGCACAGCTGCGTTTCCGAGGGAAGCCTCGTGTTCACCTTCTTGACAATCACCAGGGATTTCGTTTCAGTCGATTCCAAAAACCACTGGCAGATGCTGGGCAAGTCAAACGGCCTCATGAACAACATTTGCACCGGAGAACATTTCTGCTCTAAAGGTCTAGACTTGCGAATCCTGCGTTTGCTTTTCCAAATCTCCTTGAGACGGTCGGCCTTGTTCTTGGGTCTCGGAGAGGGTTGAGTTTCCTTGTCCACCGGAATCCATCCTTTGTGGACCTTCTCAAACTTTGCATTCAGACTAGAAACTAGCTGTTGGTGGTCCTCGCTTAGAGCAGCTAGAAACCTGGGAGCAGCGCACCCAACAGGTTCCACTCGGTGCCGACTTGTCACGGGTACAGCTTCTTCTACACAAGTCTCCAAGCCTCTAGTCTGTGGCAAAGTTGTGGTCACACTTTGAATTTGAGGTTTAGAACCCACATGCTGCTCTTCAACACTATGCTGTTGCCCGGGAGGACTTTCAGGGACAGGCACGTCCGCTCTCCTCAAAGATTTGCGCAGGCTGCTCACTACAGGACTTGCAGCTTCTGACTTGCTTTCAGGCTGTTCAATAGTTGAAGCAGTTCTTGAAGTCTCTGTCTTTCTACAAGCAGTACTGACGTTTGAATGCTGGCGTGAAGTTTTCACAGGACTATTAACAGGGGACTCTGGTTTTCTGGTGCTGACAGTCCTATTCCTCAGAGGCATATGTCCCACACCCTCCTGCATGCCTCCATTAGCCTCTTGTGCAGGAGTTTGCTTTTCTGAATTATCTTCCACCAAAGGCTTTGATTTCATGGCGGCAGGTTCTGCATTATCTTTACTTCTTAGCGACATTCTTTCCGTGATGGGGACAACGCATCTACTCTCTGAATGCTCTCCACTAAGCAAATTTTGGTTTAGTTCCTGTTTGACACTCCCTGAAAGAGTGGGGGCACTTTGTGGAAGAGGTTCAGGAACGGCGTCATTATCTTCAATAGTTGAACTCTGATTTCGCCTGAGAGCCATCGATGGCGACGGCTTCAGTTTTGATCTCGTTGTTACTGCGTGACTGGAGACTACATTCTCACTGGTTTTGTCACTCGAATCTTTCTGTGTGGTTTCAATACCTTCTGAAGATTCTTTTGTCTTCTCATCTGGCAGATGGGTGGCTCCACCTTCAGGAGTATTGGCTTGCAGAGAACTTGCAGGAGACGTCATTGCGCCTTCTTTTACTTCAGAAGCACTACATTTCGAGTCTTGTGTCACTTCAATAGTCCTTCTCAAGCCTCTGCTGCGTAAGCATCGATCCGATGAGGCGACTGGCTTGGCCTGGACCGTTTCTGCGTCTTTTGGGGTATGAAGAACTACACTGTGGTCAGACTGCTCAGACGAAACATCTGGTGGAGGTTCAGAATCAGTGACTATATTAGCACTACTTTCAGTCATTTGCGGCACATTGTTTTCCGAAGCCTCCGTTTGGTCAACTGGCACAATTGTAACGTCCAGGAGAGTCGAACTCGAGGCATTTCGGGATTCTTCGCTGATCGCATCAGTAGAACGATGTTTCGAACCGTTTTCAGAACCCAGTTTTTGGCCAGTCTCTTTATTTTCGCATGCAGGCTTCGAGTCTTCACGACATTCCGCCTTGTTTTGCACCAGCTTGTCGGGAGAGACGGACCCTTGCGTCTCACTTGGAGCTTCACTCGTTTCTGTAACACTGACCGTGTCTCTGCACAGTTCTTGCACCCCAGTGTCTCCGTTCGATGGCAAATCCTTCTGGGTGGGCGGCTCAGTTGGCCCGATTGCAATTTCACTGGCGCGTTCATTACCAACAGTCTTCCTCGTCTGGCTGATTTCAACCGTTAAAGCGTCACCTGTAAAGTTCCCAAACACACTCGTCATGTCATCATCCGCCGTGGGTTCTGGTAAAACACTCGCGTGGGCGAATTTCCCCGTGGCTGACGCACTGCCAGCTTTGGGAAGGGACTGCTTGGGCATGAGCGCGGTGGGAACGCCTGACAAGCTCGTGTGTCGCGTGGAATCACCCACCAACGACTTGCGAGCCAACGTACGCACGGTTTTCAGCTCCAGGTACTCCTCGACGTACTTGTGCCCCCTGGTGCTCTTTCTGGCGTTGCGACGTGGATGCAATCGGCAGCTGGTTTCAGGGACGCACTCGGTTATGGCCTTCCTGATATAGATTAAATCGCAATGGCTGTCTGGGTCGTTTATGATGAACCCGGCAGAACCGCCGCTTTGCTTGGGGAAGGACGCCCCGTTGCTCTTCCTGGCAGTTCTTAGAGACGGTGAAACCACATTAGGTCTTGCGCTAGTGGGAGGATTCGACGCCACTTTTCTGGGTGGCTCCGTGCGTATCCCCGTTTTACACGATGTGCCGACGCTCTTCTTCTCAGCAGGCTGAACGTTTGACATGTCGGACAAGGACGCAGTTTTTCGAGCTTCCTGGGGTCCAGCATTGGTTTTTGCCACAACGGAAAGCTTATTTGGAATGCGAACGTGCTCCGCGTCCAGCTTTGAAGATGAAGGAAGGCCACTCGTTTTGCAGAGATCCACTGGGTTTGGCGACACCACCGGCAAAGGATTCGACACTTCCCCAATGACCTTTTCACTCTTCTTAGACGGTTCGTGAGTCCTGGAGCGGCAGGTTTTGTCTGACCTTGCTTCGAACGCCGCCCCAACACTGACGGGTTCCTGCCTCTCTGAGAAGCTCGGAACGCGTGGTTCTGATGCTGATTTGACTTCCGTTTGCAAAAATCCCAGCGCGTCCACGATTTGGTGCTGGTGATGCACACACAGCTTCGACATGAACTGCTCCAAAGTGGACGCCGTCTGTAGGTCTTTGACTTGAGAAGGACTCAATTCCACCGACTCCCTGAAATAGAAAAACAAGGTCACACACGAGCACAAGTTCTCAGCAAATGTTTTTCGAAAACAATCTCACCGCTTGTCCGTAGTGGTGCTTGGACCGAGGAGGTGGTTACTCTGAGGTGCAGGGACTTTCTTTGTTGAGAGGTTAAGGACGCCATCTGAAAACGCACAAACGCAAGACGTGATGTTGCGCACTTTCACAGGAGACGCTCCGGAAACGCCGCACCTTGCTCGAGGCTCCCGAACTTGCCCTTCTTCACAGACAGGTCCAGTGGAGCGTCCTGATCCTCCATGATGAGCGCGTTCGTGGACGGACTCTCTGCGGCCACGGAGGAGGACGTTCTCAGGAGTCTCGGGTCCTTTTTCGACTCATTGGCTGAGGAGACCTGAGAGCAGGGGTTTCGCGAGGCGTAATCAGACGCCAACCAAACAATCATCTGCTGCAGGACGCCACACGCCACCAGCGGGATGTGAGGATCAGGAATCCTGGGTGTGTATTCTGCGGAAACAATTATTTAATGGTTAAATATTCTGAGCGAAAGCAACACTAGTCCCTTTCACACACACACAGACCTTACCGGTAAACCGGTGTCATATGTGAACCGACAAATGCCGGCAACACACAAATTTGTTCCGATAAAAATTTGCCGTTGCCGTTAAATGGCCGATAAAACATCAAAGACTGCCGGCAAAAGCCAGTCGGAACATTCTGAGAGGGTGGAGTGTGCACAGGTGCAGCTTTTTAAAAGGTGTCGCCAGTTAATGAAGTCACCGAAAACACCAGTATTTTGAAAACGCTGTGTGATTGGTGATTTACCAGTGTAATGCCGGAATGCCAGTTTTTACTGGTCGTTCCGGTAATTCTCCGGCATTGCTGTGTGAAACGGGCTTCTGTTGTCAGAACAACGAATATTAGAATTGAATGAACTGCAAAATCTCTTTTGGCCGTTTTCATTTACGACATTCTCAAATTTTAGAACTCTTGCGATTCAAATTTACCACCTGCTCCACCCAATCAAAACTAGAATGGGCGTCGCCAATGCACTAAGTGACAGTATCTGTACTTTAGTGTGGAAAAACACAGTACGCCTTGCGGGTTTCAGTCTCATTTTAAAAAAATCAGAACCCACTATATGGACTTGTGGTTCTGTTAGGGTTAAGACGTTGGGGTTAAACAAGTTAGGAATGATATAGACTTGTAGTTTAAGACGTTACTCCAACCCTAAGCCCCAAACTAAACCCAACCCAATCCAACCCTAACCCTTACTCTAACCCCAACTACTAACCTAACCCCCAACCTTACCACTAACCCCTAACCCCAACCAAACCCTAAACCTGACTCTAAAACCAGCCCTTACTCTAACCCCAAACCTAAACCTAACCCAACCCTCCCCCTTACCACTAACCTAACCCCAACCCCCAACCCTTAACCTAACCCCAACCCCAAACCCTTAACCTAACCCCAACCCCCAACCCTTACTCAAACCCTAACCCTTACCACTAACCTAACCACCAACCCCAACCCTTAACCTAACCCAACCCTCACCCTTACTCTAACCCCAACCCCTACCACTAAATCTAACCCCCACCGTAACCCCAACCCAACCCTAAACCTTACTCTAACCCAAACCCTTCCCGCTTGCCCACCTCACCTTTCTTGTGCAAGACAGCGTTCAGGAACTCCTCCGTCTGCCATTCCAGTCGGCTGACGTTGGACGGATCTTTGCCGAGCAGGGGTTTGCCGCCACTTTCGACGATCTGTTTGTTAAGGGCGACAACATGCTCCTGTTCAGGCGAGAACGACAGAGGACGAATGAGCCGAGCTGACACGCCCCCGCCCGGGCGTCAGTGCACCGCAGACCTAACAAACTAGTGCTGGAGGAGGACACAAACAAAAACAAAACAAACAAACAAACAAAAAAAAACACAAACTACCTGCACTTTCTCTCGCCTTAAGCAGCAGAAAAGACAACTTTCATCAAATGACCAATGTGACACACTCGCGGTCTTAAAATCTGTGGATCCAAAAGAACACAAGGTTGAAGAGGAGCGTCATGTCGGGCGTTTCGTCCCTGTCCTGTCTTAACGCTTCAACAACTACAGTCGTATTTTTTAGGCTTTAAAATAACGAGATGGTGATGAGGATGACGACACACTCATTAAGAATCTCTCAGAGACGCTGGAAAGACAAAGAAAAGCGTTATTGGACCAAGTCGAGCGGCGTGTGCGTCTGGCGACGAATCGGCGGCGTCGGGCACGAGGGACGCACCTTTCAGGAGACGGACGTCCTGCAGCAGCCGCGTCCTCACGAACACCTCCACCAGCTTATCCACACCTGAGGGCAGAAGACGCCGTGATGGAGGCTCTCGCTCACACACTCCTTTATTTAATTGGTTAATAAACGGCAATACGGTGTTGGACAATTTTAATCTTCCGAAAGCAAAACATCTCTTTCACAGCTGATGAACAGCAATAAAATACACGGCTTTTCAAAATCGCGGAAAATTTGAAAAATGTCACCTACGCGATTATTTCGCAGTACAAATACAACAACATAAGAGATAAAAGCAATAAAATACGACAAAAGTAGAGATCAGATAAAAATGTGACTAAAATATTAAAGATAAAAACACAATAAAGGGAGAAAAGTACAAGATAAACACGCAAGATAAAATATGAATAAAATATATCGCCCGGGTAGGACGATTCATTGAAAAATAATCGAAATCGAATTTCAGACATTTTAGAAATGAGTAAATTCATGTTCATGTAGTGACTTGAGTGTTTAACAAAGTTTAACTTGCATTATGGAAATTTGCTGTTTACATTTAAATGTTTGTTTACAGAAGATGCAACACATGCACAGGATAAATCTCATTATAAATTATATCTTATTATTAAGCCAAATGGTCAAATGCAGAGAAAAAAATTCCCCACTGAGGCACTATAAAGGTTCAATTAGTATTATTATTATTATTATTATTATTATTATTATTATTATTATTATTATACATGAGTTATTTTGTTTAGAAGAGAACTGCCCATTTCCCATGAAAATATAGAAATAACTAGCATGAAATAAATAAAATAAATCATTTATTTGTCTTTTTCTGACAAGAAACTGTATGTGTGTCCGCGCTTTAATTTCAGTTGGTGATGTTCAATAAATAATCATATGGAAGATCAGTGTGTGTTTGCTTCTATCATAATAAAATCAAGCGGTTTTATTATTGTGATTTTTTTTAAATGTTTTTTTTTTTGGTTTTTTTAATCATATGCATTTTATTTGTTTATTATTATTATTTTATTATTATTATTAATATTTTATTTAATTTGATATTTTTATTTACTTATTTTATTAGTACTATTAGTACTATTTTTTATTAGTATTATTTTATTTTTATTATAATTTTTTTTATTTGGTATTCTCTAACCACAAATCTCACTTTTAATGAGAGCATATTTACTGAACAAAACTTGAATACATTAAAAAAAATACATAAAATAAGAAAAAAAAAATACATATAAGAAATAATAAAATAACCGTTCGTTAAATCGTAATTGTGTTCAAATGTTCAATTAATCAAGATTTTATTAACATTCACTTAAAGTAAGAAATTAGACGCGTCTGCTATTTTCAATACCATGTATATTTTAAAAGTAGCCCTGGTGTTTATTTACATTTTTTATTTTTAAATGACCCGAGAGAACGAGACACAGACCAATGTTGACAAACGTAAACAGTCCAACTAATACAAATAAAATTATCCGAAACGATGTAACGAAACAAGCGCGTCGTACTGTGTTTAGTTCTAACTGCGTTAGAATGTGCAACAGTGTCCACGATAATAATATTAATAAATCGATAAATGCGTAAAAGGAATAAGTTCGGAGCGTGAACTCAACCGAGTAAACATTTTCCCTGTAAATCAGAAAACGTTCATTACTATTTAATTATAACTTATAGTGGTTTATTATATACGTAATTAAAAAAGTTATTTAAATATTTAATTATTTATTATAACGTTAAGTAATACTATTTTCCCATGTTTTGAGAAGTGAAATACAGAGGGGGGGGGGTATAAAAAAATAAATATAAATAAATAATCCTTTATTAATCGTCACTCGTGTTAAAAATGTTCAATTTTTGGTGATTTCCAGCGTCGATTTATGCAGAAATTACGGCAACTTGATTGTTTGTTTTTTTTCTTTTGTGCAAACAAGACGTTTCCTCTGTGTGTGTGTGTGTGTGTGTGTGTGTGTGTGTGTGTGTGT
>MU204414.1:99630-118919 GCA_017309775.1 Paedocypris sp. Pulau Singkep
AATTCGAGACTCAGAATCAGTGAGTCAATTTAAGTCTAGACTGAAGACGCGTCTCTTCAACGAAGCATATATTGACCTGTTATAATAACTTACAGAAAATATTAATATATCGTATAGAAAGGCTGCCTAGTTAGTGCTCGGAACCGAATTACACCTGCACCTTCAGAAAATTGTCAAAATCTATAGTACTTGAATTTTTTCTAATTTGCCTTGTATTTTTTTTTTTTTTCTTCCCCTCCTCTCCTGAGCGCCAAGTGTCGTACGACCGGAATCTCCTAGAGCTTCGGAATCATCGGTGGTGCTTCCTCGACCTCTGTGGACCTGATGACGCTGCTGGCTGGCGTGGAGAAGTGGAGCCGCCTCTTTCCCCATTGAGGAGGGAAACATCGTTCCAGAATCATCATTAAAAATGACGCGGAACAACCAACGCACTGATTGTGTAGTGTTAGAATGCCGGAGGAGACTGGCACCAGTGAGCCGGGTTCTCCCCAGGGTTTTTCCTCGTTAAAGAGGTTTTTTTACCTGGCCGCTGTTGTGTATGTGCTTGCTCGCTGGTCTTTGTCTTTGTCTTGTCATAACCGCAGTCACTTAGTTAACACCAACAATCCAGACGACAAATTGAAAAAAAGCAACATTTCCCTAACATACTTACACGTGCACTTAGAGACAGTTAAAACTGTGAAAAGCGGCTTACAAATACTCATTATTATTATAAAAAAAAAAAAAAATGTAACCGTTTGTGTACTTCTGAGGCTCTGTGCAAATGAACTCTAGTCAAGCTCAGAGTGCTGTTCTCGCCGACCACTCATTGCATCAACGAGCTTTCCCAACACAGTCAGGAAGGCTTGATTAAATGCAGCCGTTTGTGCATTTTCCTCTGCCCTCAGTGCCGCTTCCTGCTCCCTTGCATGTCGGGCATCATCTATTGCCATCTGCAAATGCCGTTCTCTCTGAGCCCGGTTCAGCTCCTGCTGTTGAACATCAGCCACCTGCATCTCTCTTAAAACAGAAAGATGCTCCTGATGGTACAGGCCACGTTTTCTTTTGCCTGGGGCAAAACAAATAAACGTTAGAAATTCTGTTATTAAGCTGTATGTAAACTTACACACACACACACACACACACACACACACACACACACACACACATATTATGACATTAACACACACACAAACCAAAAGATGTTGTATTTCATACCTGTGACCACATGGTTAGGTGTGGATGTTGTTCGTGATGGTGGCGACAACGTGGCCTCGTTACACAACGAAAGTGCAGACGAATCAATAGTAGACAGTGTACCTGAAACAGTTGATAAAATTAACTTTAAATGCCTCCATTACTGCGATACACACTACCAAGATTGCAGACAATGAAATAGCACTACAGCTAACATTAGCAGATAGCTTTTGGCTCGCTACAGTTTCTGGGTCTTTTGTGCGGTGTTAAGCAGTTGTTTATAGCACGAATTTAACAATTATATATTGACTGGTCTTACAAGTATCTTTCTAGTTGACGGTCAATAAAGTTAATAAATAACTTACCATCCTCTACTGTGTTCTCCAACAACGCCGTGGCCGTGTCCAGGGCACCCTCTCTCCCGTTGTTGCTGGGTCTACTGCCATATATCGCGACCATTTGTTCCAACCACTTCCATGTTTTTCTATTTGAACCACTTCGGCTGTTGTGGTCCTTTATGGTTCTATAATCACTTTTAAGTTTTTTTAATTTATCCCTACACTGTTTGTAGGTCCGGTCGTAGCCGTGCGCGGCCAAGAGTTGAGCGACTTCCTGGAAAACTTTTTCGTTCCGTGTTGTCCCATCAAGCTCTCGCTGAATCCGCTCCTTTGCAATCAACGAGAGGAACGTCTGGACCACAGCGGCTGACCAAGGTGCTGCCATAATAATAACTATTATGTTTAATAATAACAATAACTGTTGTTGTTACTTTTTTTTAACAAAAAACTCCTGCGAATCAACAATAGTGCTGTGGTGGCTATTGCTGCTGCTGCTGCTACTGATTTAAACAAAGCGCGTTTGGTGTTGTTTGTCGCGACTCCGATGACGCTGGTAGTGACGATTGTCTTGGACCAATCACTGCTCAGCAGTACACACACGTCACGTTTTAGTACCGGTACGGTGCGCTTGGAACCTCGGCCGAAGTGGTACTAAAAAAAGTACCTGGTACTAGGTACGTTACACAGTGGAAAAGCCCCGAAAAGCGA
Organism: Paedocypris sp. Pulau Singkep; assembly: GCA_017309775.1. Lineage (NCBI taxonomy): Eukaryota > Metazoa > Chordata > Actinopteri > Cypriniformes > Paedocypris > Paedocypris sp. Pulau Singkep. The sequence continues at coordinate 101,853 of MU204414.1, forward strand.
TCCGTACCGAACTGAACCGTACCGTTCCATGCAGTGGAAAAGCGCCATAAGTTAAAAGCCAAGGTCAGGCAGCGTCGCACACGGATTCACCTGAAACCCTTTGAATTTGAGGCTGGCCGACTTCTTTATTTTGTCTTCAAAAAGGCAATGAATTCAGTCTCATTTTAAGCAATAAGCACTTCATGTAAAAATCACACCATTTGGAGCCTTTAAAACACAGATGAAATGCAAACATGTTCAGGCATTTGAACAGTCCACAATTAAACGCTTTGGAACAAAAAATTTAATAGAAACTTTGCCCAACAACTGCACCACAGCACACTGTTCCAAATCTATAATCTGAATAGTTAATCTCAACAGACTAGACAAACATAAAACAGTTGATCTATATAGTGCAACTTCCAACTTTGACTTAACATAAAGAATACTTTTAAAGGAACATAGCTGGGACATCGCCAACGCAAAATGTACCACACTCTTATTCTTGCAGATTTAAGACTTCCACACCGTCAATAACTATTGAAATGTACAGGAATAACACCAGCACTTTCACGGATTACAAACAACCCCAAATCTTTCTCGGCTTCCTCCCTCTGGTCAGCCCAAAAACTGAGCCAAAAAGAACAGAGAGCAACTGAGGGACTGTGGAAGGATACATCAATAACAGGCCTTAATCTCTTTATCTATTCATTCAACTTCACCATGTATTCCAGGAGTGCAATAAGTGGTGGCCAACGTGTACTTTTTGGGGGAAGACGGTTGTACTTTAAATACCACAATCAAAGTGACCATTGCAGACAATCCCAGACATTTGGTTGAGTGCAGAACCACAATGGCAAATTCGAGCCATTTATTAATGTACTCCACAGTTTTCCGACTTTTTTTTTTTTTTTTTTTTTTTTTCAATGTAACTTTAAGGCAAACATGGCTGGAGAACATTGGAAATTTGGAATAGTTGGTATTGTGTACATCACCTGGTATTCTTTGATTACACAGGTGGCATCTTCTCATCTTCATCATCAGGCCCTCTCTTCTCATTTCTATGCCCAAGACTCTGCAAAATGACCAGCTGTGTAGTTTTGATGATAACAAAAACAGTATTGCGTTGATGACATTTTCATGAACACAATACCTCATTCCCCTTTTTGGAGGACACAGTTACTAACTAGGTAATTACGTTACTTTTCAGACACGGTAGATAGAAAAGTAATTTTAAAAAGTAACTAATTACTTTATCATTTTGTAATTAAAGTAGCTTACCCAACACTGGATATGATTGGCCTCGCCACGCTTCGGTCGTTTGACATTTTGCTCTGAAGCTAGCATTTCACAGAATTTGCCAAATACTTAGCACATCCAAGACCCAAGACTGTGTGCGTAGGTTGCCCATCTTCATTTTAAGCCTGTGTCCACCCTTAGCACCCATTGGATGAGCCTTTTTCTGCTAAGCAAGGGCGTTTCTTGACAAGTGCTTTGGAAACTTGACAAAAGTTTGCACTGCTGGGATAAGATTTATACTTGTAGATCTCATCACAAACCCTCGCCAGCATATCAGACTTCATTTTTGTGCTGGCAATCAGCCTTGTTCCGTTAGAAAAACTGCATTTCTGAACAGTTGTTCAGCCTTAAAAACTGCATTTCCTCTCTCATTGGAATTCCGTGTCGGAAGCAAAGCATGGAATATTAAAGTTTTTGGGCCACGTTTCTGGGGGTGCGGAAATTATTGTATCATCAGTGTCAACAGAGCCAATGGAAAGCGGCATTTGTAGACCGAGTGCCAGTATTTGTTGGAGCAGCACTTGTGCGTGTGTCTTGTAATAGGATACATTGGGATACACATTTACAAAGATATCCCCAAGTCCAGATACTGGAGTCTGAACCGACCACTGAATCCCAAAACTTCGCTCGTTCTTTCCATAAGCTCCTTTACTGTTTCGTGAATCCCTTGCAGCAGAAGAAACTTTCTCGAATCGTTCTCACCCACGATCACCAGAAGCTTGGCCGATCTTCCTGCCATGCTAACAGAAAAAAAAAACAAGATTTGATACAACATAAGTGAAAGGTAATTCCTCTACATTACATGGTCACTATATCTTGAGCTCTTTTGTTAGATTGTATTAACAATTTGTTGCCTCAAACATATATACAGTATATCTCTTCAGAGCCAGCATTTGTCCCCCCACGATTGAGTATTGAACAAGTGGAGATGGATCTGTCAGGTCAGGGTGCTCTAAAAGTTCCATCTTCTTATCAGATAACTGGACCAAGATAAAGTCTCGATAATGTTCACAATACCACGCATGAAGTCTTCTGACAATGAACAGTGGTTTGTCCTGCGACACTATAAATTACACAATTTGGGCAAACTCGGGAAGTCCTGAACATTCGCCATGAGCAATGATCATAGATTTGCGGTAAGTGAAGCCTTTAAAAGGTCACTTCCTTGGCCAAGCATATGTGTTCATATTCAGAACATCAATTGGAAGAGTCGACACTTGTGACAATTCCAATCGTGGAGTTAGGGAGATGCACTGATATAGATGATGGGCCAAATGAAACTGGTATCTTTGGGCCAACGACAGGAGGACATTCCTAAAGCACTTGGTGTGAAGGACAACTCTTTTAAAGAAGCTATGCTTGGCCTCGAATCGCATTATCCATAGAGTAACCTGAGGGCCAAACTGTTCAATTAGATCTGGATAGTGCTCCAAATAGTGGTGCTTTGGCTTTTTGGTGTGTGGTAGAACCTCTTGGAATCTGATTCTATGCTCCAATATCTTGAAGGCCAGATATGCTATAGAAGCTTTGGTGTGTGAAGGCGCCACAACAAGATCTACAATATCTTTTAGATCATTCAGTAGTTGCCACGCAGGTTCACAGCCAGGCACTCGGTCTCCAATGAAAAAAGACAAAAACCTCAAGAGGGACCAATTTCCATGGGCATTACCCCCGACTGTTCTTCTGGCCGAAAATGTGGGAGGAAGAGTATGTGGACGATTCCTCTTGTGATTCCATTTGAGTGGAAAGTTCCGAATTGCTTTATTCAGGTGTTCCAAGGTTACATACTTTTTCGATGCAAAGACTGTCAAACACAAAGCGATCTCAAAAGGGACAATGCCCTCAAAGAGATCATGCACAACATCAGACGGGAAGCCAGTGCAAACATTGAAGTGTGATAATTTTTCGGAAAACACACACACACACCCCTTTCACACCAAAATGGTGAGGCAAGGCATTGTCTTTCAGAAACCGAAGATGAGAAGAATGTAGGTCGTCTGTTAAGAGGCAGAATGTTTCGGATCCAACGTCTCGAGTCTGGTACTGTTATTTGTCGGCTGTACAGAATCTGCAAACATATTTTCCAGAGAAATTTGCCACAAATCCGGCATTACTGTGAGCACCAAGATTGTCAGCAACAATACACTGGCTAAACTGTGAAGGCCACAGTTCAGTTTCTCAATGAAAAGTCCATGTTTCTCCAACGTCACAAGGTCAGCAAGCAATGGTTCCAGCACTTTGTCATATCCAAAATGCCTGACATCCATGCTTTTAATTAAAGCCTACTAAATTTAAAGCACACAGGGATGACTGGCGTCCTTCAGGTATATTGCCTATTATCCAATACAATGCAAACACTTTTGTTTCCATGCAGTAGAAAGTGGACTGTGCTCTCTGATTGCTGTTTGAATTGGATTAGACTGGCAAATAAATGTGGCCAAGTCATGAATAACAACTTCATCAATCTGCAAAATATGGTCCGGCATATTACTACAGCACACTGTAGTAAATCAAATAATGCAAGTCCTGCAAAAGGTCATCAATGGCCACAGCAGGTACAAGAAAAACGTAATTTTTGCTCTACAGTTTTGGCCAAGTCGTCAGGGTTTTCTGTTCTTCCACCAGAGCATCAATTGAGACATCTTCATCGGGTACAATGTCATGTTCGGCCAAACCAATAGGGACTGTTCTTTCACTGACAACAATGCCAGGCCTTAAGTCCTCTTCAGAACACGACTTGTGTTTCCTTGCCTTGTGCGTTGTAAATGATCCATAAATATTGGTGCGGTATGAGCACCCACTAAAAACGCCACAAACCGTTTCATTCAGTCTTTAAACGATGATGTGCGTTTCCATTCACAAAGCTGACATCTGTAGGTTGTCAGTGCATCATTTTGAGGAGATTGCCTCCTTGACACGTGGCTCTTCAGAGAGTTCCAAGTGTTAAATGAACACGGACCGTCGGAATAAGCACAAGGATAGGGATGATGACGTCCAAAATGTCGATGATCCAGCTGAAAGAGCTTGGCTTTTGAGACACCACAATCTTTGCATTTCCACATTGAGTTACTTGTTGAGCATATGACAGAAGAGGAATACATGTATACCAAACTACCCTCCAAAGCAATGATGATAAGGCACAAATTACTTACATTTTTGATGTGACAGGATTATTCAAAACTTTTTAGGTCAATGAAAATGCAGCCATTTATTTAGTCATTTTATTAAATTAGTTAAACCCTGTATACTCACCACTTGCTTTTTGTTTGTAGAAGAAAGGCGTGGCTTTTCTCACCCATTTTAAAGGCTTTGGCTGAGGCCATTTTGAGTGTCATAGTGGGTAATGGTGGTTTTTCTGTCTTGTTTTATTGCAGATGCATGTATTTTGTGTATTGATTTGGTTAGTCTAATTTATTCAGATTCATGTTATTTTGCAGAGTTAATGTTAATTTGGTGATGTGTACTTTTCTGTTCCCCCTCTGGATCGAAGTGGGATGGCCCAATCAGTTTAGGCGGGAAAATGGGCCTTTAAAAGCCAGTCCACTTTGATTGTGAGGGGGGTTGGATAGGTTGTATGGTTGGTTCGATCTGAGTTTAACGGTTGAACTAAGGACGCGTACTAGTGATGGTCCGATGAGGCGTCATGACACGTTTCGACACATTGGCACACCGTATTGATACTGCGTCGATACAGTGTCGCTGAATACTGACATCTGCTGGTGTTAAAAAATTCCTACAGGCAATGTCGTTGAGACTGTTTGATTAGTGTATATACGTATATTATTTCATATCTTCATTAAAATGATTAAGCGTCTTTGTTATGTTTACATACAACCAGTAAATAATGTGCACATGTATCATAGTGTGAAGATCTAGTGAACATGTGATGCTGGTTTTTATGTTACACGTTTTATTACAAAAATACGTTTTATTTTAACTTTTAAAATATGAACGTTCTGTCGACATACGACATTTAACCAGCAGATAATAATATGAATAGTAAACTAAGAATCATATTGAAATTAATTTTAATTCAGATGGAGAAAGGGGGACAGGATGAAGCAAAAAGGAAACGCAAACAAATACCTTACAGCGGTAGAAGGGAAATTTACTTTACTGTCATTTAGAAGACACTTTTATCCAGAGTGACTTACATTTCATTACAATTCAAGACATTCATGCACTTTCCCTGGGAGTCGAACACATGGTCCAGTGTGTTAATCACCAGCGCTCTAAAGACTGAGCTACTGGTATATTGGTGCCAATAAATTGCAAAAGAACAAACGAAACCGTTTTAGTGCAAATTAACAGCAACAATATGGACCAAAACACACAGGAAAAAAAATACAATTCTATGCCTTTCACCAATTCCCCCTTCTTTCTCTTTTTTGCCTGCCGTTTGACCTATTCATTGGCACACATTTAAAACATTTTGTGTTGGGCCTTTTACCGGACCTTTATTTTGCACTTTGAAATAAATGAGATGCAACAACCAAAAAACTTGAAATACCAAAACAATATTTTAATGTAAAATTTAATGTAGATAAAACTATTCGGACATTCTTGGAGTTAAACACCATGATGCATTTAATCAAATAATTGATTTCAAACGTGTTTGAAGTAAAGGTGAGAAACTTCGTGTGATGAGGCCGCGTCAGATACTCTATGTTCCAGTAATATTCACGATTTGGCTATTGTATTATGGTATAATAGTTTATCAAAATGTAAATTGTCATTATCTCACCGTCGGGAAAAGCGTAAAAAGACACGGCTTATATTTCAAAAAACGCTTTGCGAACAGACATTCTTTTAAATTATCAAAACAAATGATAATTTGACCTTTTCTCTTGCATCTAGGAGAAATATCTAAGGTTTGAACGGTGAAGCACTTTGACGGTCTGGTTACTGTTACTCCTGCTTGGAGGAGATTTATTTTTCTTTTGTTTTTGTAAGTTCACGTCTTTTTTTTGTAAATAATTTGACGTCACTGAAGACCTGAAGTTCGGCTTCTGTGTGCTCCTACCACTTCCCCTTGGCCCGACTCGGGGCGCGATTACGACAGGAGGCTTACCTGAATTTCCAAAGATCTCCTGTATTTTGATTGTTCAAAACGAGGTGTCGTTTGTTCATAAGCGACTGTCTTCTTGGTATGTTGAACACATCAGAGCATTTAGAATCGAGGAGTCTCTGTATGAACATTTGTTTAATACAGAGCTAAAGGATTTAGTTGACTTCTACCCTGCGTTCTACCCTGACTTCTCTGCGTTTGTCACATTAAAATGAGTTTTTGAATAAAAGGACAATAACTACTTTGCTGGACAAGTCACATTTTCAAATAGTTTTTTTTCCTCTCCCTATTCTTTTTTTTTTTTCTTTTTTTTTTTTTTTAGAAAACAATGTTGCTATGAGTGATTTTGAATCCAGATCGGATAAAATTCGGTACTGGAGAATTTGCCTTCATCAGTTGCGGAACTTAAAGATATTATTTGCGAAACTTAAAGATATTATTTGCGACTGACTAAAAGTTGCTACAAACTTTGAAATTCAATACGAGAAGCCTAACTTTAATGACAAACTATTTGATGTAAGTGAAATCGAAGAACTTCCACTGGAAAAAGCCTCACTACAAATAATCTGGAATCCACAGGAATCAAAACAGACTGTTACCTCACAGTCCGACACTGATTTTTCTTTAGAGACGGCAAGTATTTCATCGAATGTGACAAGTGCGGGAACATCGCTGGCCATCTGATTTTACCGTACCACAGTTTTCATATGACGTGGAATTCCGGCTCAGGAAAGGCAATGAAGTCTACGAAAAAAGAGAAGACTACTTTGAATGTTACACGTGAAGTAAAGACAGAAATACTGCGAACATTGGCTGAAACAATGTTTTCCTACAGACCATAGCAAACTGATGCTAAATTCGAGCAAGTAGCAGAAGCACTCGTTTCAAAACATCTATGTCTTAAAGAACTAGGATGCGAAACCGGATGCAAAGGCTGGAAAATGAGTCTTAAATTCAAAATGGGAAACTACAGACAAAAGCTGGATGTAGTGAGCTGGACAGAAAAAACTGAATTCAAGGCTCCTCACAAAAAAGCAAGAAGATCAGAAGTCAATTTTCCTCCGGAAAACCCTATTGGGATCGGAGATTCAACATTGGAAGAACAGCGGTTACAGCTTGATGTGGAGGTCAAGAGCAAAGACATAAACGAACAAAATGGACAACACGTTCTAGCTGCAAAGAAAAGAAATGGTTAACCAACAGCCCCTGGTTGGTGTCGTCAGTGAAAGACGCCTGGTGATGATGTTTTACCTTCTCAATATTAACCAATTGTTTGGAATAGCACTTTACAGATGTTCTCTTTTATCTTGTGAAGGTTGTAGCAGAGTTGGAGAGGATGACCTGTGTTAAATCTTAAGGCGTGTTCATGTCATCATTGCTTTTATTAGACTCTTCAGAGCCAGAAGTAGATTCCTTGAAGGGGAGATGAACGTTATTCTTGACTCTCGTGATGAACAGGTTCGTTTTTCTATTTTGTTACATATGTGAGGTGATGGCACAAACAAAAGTCTTTTTTTTTTTTTTTTTTAGACAACTGACATTGTTTTACACCGACACCGAGCAGTTCTACGAGGGCTTCCTCTCTATCTTCGTGAACGTGATGCCATTTTCTCAACACGTCTGGTGAGTTTTCAACATGTTTGGTTTTTCGTCATTTAATGATGATATAAATACCGAAGCGCTCTTGACAAAACGACAGAACAGTCTTAGTATTCTGACTTAGTATCCTTTTGTATGCTTTAAACATGGAGTACCCAAAGGAGATGAAATACACATTTGAAGTTTTTCAAAATGTGTTTGTTGGCCTGAGTGAAAGCTGCACAAACGGAGTGCAGTCTCTGAAAAACACACTTTTCAAATGAAAATCTTCTGATTCCGAGAGAATAGCTTTTGTGTGAATGAGTAAAAGATTGTGTTTGTGGGAGAAATGTTTAACACAAAGTACAATGGTTATTGCAAAGTTTTATTACAAGATGTTTAATTGCATGGATAATTAAGACAAAACTGTATTTTGATTAGTTTTAATGGTGCTCAACTAAAGAACGTTTGTTTGGTTGACACATTATTTTTTTTGTTTGCAAAACTAAAAATTCCAAGTTGACTCAAAAAAAATGGTATCAGTTACTCGGACTTTTAGTTGTGGTGACAATTTTTTTTTTTACAGTGTAGTGTTGTTATTTGGTATTATCATGATTGTCTTTACACTCGGTTTAACGCTGGAAACGTGTGACACTATTACTTACCTTGTGTAAGTAATACTAACCGTATGTAAAAACAACAGTGCAGCATAACATTATACGAAATCATACATGAATAATGTTAAAAAAAAAAAAAACGGGCAAACGGTTAATTACTTACCACTTAACTTTTGTTTTACGACGCCGTGTCCTTCCATGCGCTTTAATAACGTGGAGGTGTGGCTGAACGTCCTCACGCACGCGGACTGATGACGTTACAGTCACGTGACAGCGGGAAATAGAAATCTTACGCGAGTTTAAAGTCATTAGTTTACATTTAAGTTCTGTTGGAAAAACCAAGTCATTGTTGGAATAGAACAAAAGAGAACAGAATCTTTTATTGTCCTTGCACAACATGACAATTATTCTAAAATGCCTTTATTGCAAGTAATACGTGATATTTAAACTCAGTAAAGTAAAGTGAAAATAAAACGACATTAGTTTACAGGTTGATATCAGTGTTCTCTCGATAATGACTGACGACCAGATGGGGAATTATTTTCCTTCATACGGAGATCGACTGGCAGTGATGGGATTTTGCAGAAGACAAGAAAGATTTTACTGAGATGAAGGGATTTGAGAGAAGACCAGTGGCTCACACCCGTGTTTGTTTCTTACGAAAACAAAACACTTGAAAGTAATGTGTGGGTCATGGACATTATTTAGGGACAATTGTGTTGTTTTACGGACATTTTTTTTATTTGTTGATATTGTTTACACAGTTGGTCACTGCTTACCTACGGTAAAAAGCATTTTTGAATAAAAAGCTTTATTGAATTGTATGGCAATTGAAATGCCCGTTTCTGTTGACCATGTTTCTTTATTCTTTTTTTTTTTTTTTTTTTTTCAATTGACAGGTGTCGTAAAAAGAATTTGTGTGGTTTTAGTTTTGCAGGTAATAACACATTCTGTTTTGTTGTTAATGAAAAGGAACCATTTAATTTAAGGTAAATAAGGGTTTTTGTCGTGCATATTTTCATGATCATTCTATGTGCATTATCAAGTTGAAAACTAAATTTAATTTTGTCTTGTTAATTTGTCAAATTACCAAGACATTTAAAAAGAAAATATTAATCTACGCAGATGAAATCGTATACGTTTTGAACATCAACTACATCTTTAGTGAGGCATCAGTGAATAATCAATAGTAACACCATTTATAATGAATTGTTTCTACATTGACGAACATTACGTAGTTTGTAAAAACTGTCCCATCAACTTCAGCAACAGTGACGTGTCATTGGACTTCAACTCGTCATTCCGCAGTCACATGACATGCAAGGATGGACAAGTTCAGTCGCAGTGCATAATCACACACTGTAGATAAGGACATTAAAGTACAGCATGGTTTATTGATCCTAATTGTTACCTTGCTCTAGTTTTGATCCTTATGTTTATTTTTGAACTTGTGATTGTTTCGTCTTGATCCTGCTCAATCTCTGCATGTCGGATAAACCTGACAACATTACAAAATGATGATGAGGATGATAATAATAATAATAATAATAATAATATTTTTATTAATAAAGGCTATATTATATATTTAATTACATCACTAAGTATGCATAATAAACGTATTTTCACACTTTATTTGAGATCATGTAGAAAAATCAAATTGTAAGCACCAGAAAAAAAAACTGAAATAAGGGTAAATCCCAAAATTATTCTTGATTTAAAACGGCGTTATGTGTGAATAAAGCATTTATTAGATGACAAATGGTAAGTATGCTTTTTTCCGGGTCCAGTACACGTAGTTGGAGATAAAGGTCTGTGATTTTATAAACATCATCTGACATGACAAGGTTACGCTCAGCCATGAGTTCTACACAAAATTGAAATACATCCTCATCACATGGGAATTCCTTAAAAACACATTCTTCCAGGCAAATTCCAAGTTGTCGTTGAACTGGTTGCAAAAAATTTTGTTCTCCATATATACTTGGAACCAGTGGCGGTTCTACATTGACTGGGGCCCTGGGCGAGACTCTCTCTATTGAAGCCCGTTCCCGAGTTCTGAAATCTACTGACTTAATCAGAATCAGAATTTTGACTTAAACTCGAAATTCTGAGATCAAAAGACAGAATTCTGACTTACGCGAATACAAGCACCCCCCGGATTTTTCAATCATGAAAAAAAAAAAAAATTACAAAATGTATTATTATTTATTTTTTAAAGTGGATCTTAGGGTGTACTCACACTGCTCTACTCCTCCGCTGACCCGCACTCTCATCAGGTTTTGACAATCGCGCTTCATTATGCTTACTTTGCAATGTATTAAGTAATACTAGTAGTTACCGGTAGATGGCGTAAGTTTTCATCATACTTTGTCACTGATATACGTAATATTGGAAAAGTTAGTAAAAATACGAACGAAATCAAAACATGTTTGTGCGTTTTCTTGGAATCCAAATGAGTTCAAATGTACGTATATGTTATTAAGCATATAGATGGGGACAAAACATTCATTATTATGGTGCAACGGTTTCAATACAAACAGGAAGAGCGGCGCTTTCACTGAAGCAGTGGATTCTGTCGCTTTGGTGAGTTTGTGGCTTATCATTTTAAATCGTTTGGTCTGCGGAGCTTCACAGCCTCGCGAAATCACTTGTTTAACAGATCGATCGCGTTTGTTGCACATAAACGTGCTGCTCGTGTGAGGAGGCGCGCGCATTTTCCTGGAGCATCGTTTTGGAGCGAACCGCGCTTGGAACGGATCAGAGTCCCTAGTGTGAGTGCGCCCTTAGAATCACGGGCATTGATAAGGCCAGAAGTCGTTGTGGGAAGCTTCAAAAAGACCGGCATTTCCAACGCACTGCACGGAACTGAAGAAATTAGAGAAGCTGAAGAGCAGCTCAGCCGATGACATCTTGTTCCTCTGAGAGCAGCAGCGAAGACAGAGTAAAACAGGTATAAAAATCATTTCTTATAAATCGGATATTAATAGTCACTTGTTGCAGTGGTTAAAAAAACAAAACCCTAGCTTCTTGTTGTTTCTAGACTACCGCTGTTTGTGCAATGTCTTGCGGAAAAAAATGAACTTACTCGTTTTCATTTCTTTTATTCGCAGGTGTCAAGACGAGTTTAAAACACGCCACCTGAAACATCTATGCATGTTTCTCGTTCGCAACGTTCACTTTAATGCTGTTGTGCTTGAAAAAATTGATAAAAAGGCCATCCGAAAGATCATTCCCCAGAGCCAATCGAGGTCCCAAGCAGTCGCTGGATTCTGTATGTTTATGGCCGGGACATCCTCTCCAGACTGGACCATATTAAAGCCAGCATAACATCCGTCTTTGGTAAAATCTTAAAGAAGGATTCTTCCAAACAGGTAATCCATCTCCCGACTCTGTATTGGACTTGAATGGGAAATAATTGAATAGTGTCTGATTAATCAGGTAATACATTTTAAAATTTTCTTTATTTCAGATAACAAACAAGCTGGCTGGCCACGCACGGGGGACGGCACTTTGGGTAACCTCCATTGGCAATGAGATGGGCCAGATCAACAGTGTCCTGACCGTGCAGGAGGGGCCTGGTCTGGACAGCCGTCCCACTCACGGTGCTTCTTTACGTGGATTGCGTTTGCTGTGCCGAGGGAGCGACCAGCAAGTTGCAAGAAAGGTTTGGAGAATGGCCAGACTTGCACATAAAGCTGGACATCTGGCATTTCATGAGAAGGCTTGCAAGGGGCTGCGCCACTGATGCCCATCCTCTATATCCCACCTTCATGCAATGTCTGTCTGTCTGTATGCATTTTTGAGTGGGATACAGGGGACCTCGAGCAGGAAGGCGTGCCAGGAATTAATAGCCTAATGGGGGACAACATAAGCCCAAACGAGCTCAGCCTTTATTGCCGCAGAAGGACGCGTGGTGAAGATGTCACCATCCAGCTCATTGACAATCAGCTGGAGGAGATGGGTGGTGCAAGAGGGAGTGACATTATGGGCGTGCCTCTGCTCGATCAGGTACGAATGGAGCATATCTGGCGTGTGCAGAAACGCCACGTCAAGTGCTTCCAAGATGTGCCAGTGGTGCCACTGTATACTGATGTTGGCACCACCCAAAAAGGCAGATGTGGTTCTCATCAAATATCGGTGCGCCAGAGGGTCCACTTCCCTGGAGTCCTTTCATTGTCACCTGAACCGGTTCATGTCATATATATATGTTTATACATCTTTGTAAGTTTTAATACATATGAGTTTGAAGTGCAAAATGTTGGTGAATTTAGTCTCTTCATTGTATAACGCTTGTAATAACGTTATTGCATAAATGTTTTTCCAGGAACCAGCACCAATGAGCTAAACTTTCAGCTCTACCTCTTGGAAGGCATGAACCGGTGGAAACCAAGACAGAGGGGCCGCAGCACTGAGCAGGAAGTCAACATCATTTCCCCATACTCAGGGGATGTAGTTCAGTGTGTTTGTCTGTTTCAAAAGACTACAGTTTTATTAATGCACCTGTCACAAGCAGAATCTGCGATGTGGTGCTATACATGGTTCAGGAGAAGCAAAAGCGATATGTTGTAAGCCTAGACTTTAAGGCGTTGATCAGGTGGAGCACAGCTTTTTATTCAGCGTACTTGTACAGCCCAGAGATGTTTGGGCTAGGAGAGAATTTTATCACGTGGACTTTTGCTTCTTTTGTACAAAATTGTAATCCAAGTAAAATGTAACAAGTTTTTAAGTAAAGATTGATTTTAGAAATATTCTAGAAATATTTTGAGATCTATCAGGCAAGGGAGTCCACACAAGGCAGTAGGGGCAGAACCACTGGGGGCAGCAATAATAGAGACCTTCAAGGACTTTAACACAAAGGGAAACAGAAAAAAAAAAAAAACATTGTGCTGACGATTACAACACTAGAGTAAGATACAAGGAAAGCATGAGACGGGCAACTGAGGTTATGGAGATATATTGTGGATATGTTCAGGAGCATAAGTCAATATACAGAAAACCAAATATATAAACATGGGGGTGGAAAGCATAGAAGGGTTTGTCGAAACTGTAACGCTCCTGCTCCACCTGGTGGAGAGTCGTGGGGATGGCATTGGACTGTCTCTGGGACTCCAGTTCCCAGGAGCCTTTGGTACTTTCCTTGTCCCTCTCATCGTCAGTGTTATTGGTTTCACCTGTGTCCTGTTATTGGTTCTATTAAAAGACTTCCATTTTATTGGTTCATAAAAAAAAGTGTTCAGAGTGTAAAAGATGTACGTTTCTGTGACCAAGGACTGCTCGAAGTAGAAACCCGTACAACTCGACTAAGAGGTCACTCTTGAAGTTCATCTTAGTTCAATGCAGTAGTTGACTCATCAGACGTGTTATGAGATGTAGTGGCCGTACCTTGTAGCAATTCTAAAAAAAAAAAAAAAAAAAAAAAAAAAAGCCAAAACTTAGCCAAAAACGCTCAGCCAATGGCTAAAGAGCCGGGCCAAAGAGCCCATTGGTCAAAACAGAGCCTGGATCCTTTCCAGCTCCTCAGAGACGTCCAGTCTGTATGTTTAGGTGTTCACTCTGTGGAGAAGACAAGTCTGATATATGTTCAGTGAAAGTTTCCCTAGTAACATCATACGCAAGAATGTGACCCGTGTGGTGCAAAGGTTTCAGTCATGTGAAATGGTTCAGTCGGACTGCTTCAACACATCGAAAAGAAACATTCTGCAGCAGCAACATCATTGATCTCTCCATCATCAGTTAGTGGGGCTCCTTGCGGTTCCTTCATGTCTGAACTTCACTCACCACCACCTGATGTTATTCTGAGGCCCCCTAAAGTGAACTGGGTCAGTTTTCTCTCGAAACAGCTCTAGAGAGTATTCAGACCAGCAGTGGATCGCTCAGCACTTACACGACAGAACAGGGTGATTGAAGCAGTGGTTTTCCCAGAACTGGTTTCTTCCACCGGATCCAGTCAAGCCTATAGCTTCACCTCCAGATCCAGGCAGTTGGCAGGCAGAGGCTTTGATGAGGATGTGGGGTGTTCCTCTGAAATGCACCCAGTGCATCAGGAAGATGCACCATTCAGGCATCTACCCTAACGTGAGGGAAGTCGTTGACGTTGACTCCAGATAGTTTATTTGGAGCAGATTACCCTCGCTGTAGCAAGTGAATGACACTTGTCTGCCCAAGAAGTTCAGAGATCTTGGAAAACCTCCCACAAGAACAAGTTCCCTGCTGTTCTCACCACTCACCTTGGCCTTGACAGAAGGTGTGTGACACTGCTGAAGCCTAGAACTGCAGGAAACTCCTTCCAGAGCTTGCTGCACAAAACTGGAGAAGTTCACAGTGACGAGTGGGCAAAAGGGATAGTTGACTACTTGTCAGACTGTGAGCGTCACAGAAACAGATGTGCCCTGACCGAGGCGGAAGTGAAATGAAATGAGATTTATTGCCAATACAGCATTGGGATACAACATTGTAACGAAATTTCAAGAGAGAGGGCCGCAGCGTCTTGCACGCCGCCACTGTGTTCTTGAAAAGTTAGCTTTTTGTCTCAAAGATACGACAGGAATGTGGAGGGGTAGACACAACAGTCATAGCGGCGAACAGACAGTGTGTGTTATCAGTGTTTTATGTCAGTGTTTGCATCGTGACCTTGTAGAGGAAAAGTGGCAATTCATTCTCAGGACACCGGGGAGGGGGGTGGGGGGAAAGAGTTAGAAAACAGCCAAAAAGTACAATTTCGGAATCGTAATTGCAGATCCTTGATCAATAATGACAGTCACTGAGGGCATATGTTCCTTTCCATGTGGAGCAGCTTGGACATCTCCTCAAGTCTGGCAGAGTTGCCAAAAAGCCAGCTGACGATCAATCTGCTTCTCGATGTTATCCATGCATCTCATACCATTCTCAACGCGGACTGAGATGGATTTAGACAGTGGTTTATGAACACCCACTTACCTTACCCACTACCACTACCTTTTGAATGCATTCTTCTGCATTCAGTCCTACAACCGAGAAGAACTTTTGAGCCTGCATTGTGCAACAACCGACTTGCACAATGAAACAAAAGAACTGCTGCGTGATCTCTGACTTCTGCGGCCTCAGACCTCGGAGTCGCCTGACACCCGGGGCCGAGAAAGGCACCATCGTAAGCGGTGCGCGAGGAAGCGGAAGCGCGGGCGTCCGCGCTAGGCTAGCAGCTAACTCCAGCCGGTCCACTGCTGTTCACTCTGCTGACTCACGACTGTGCAGCGATGCACAGTTCAAATCACATCAAGTTCGCTGATGACACGACTGTGGTGGGTCTTCTAATGAGCAAGAACGACGAGTCGGCGTACAGAGAGGAGGTGGAACATCTGACTTCTTGGTGTATAGCCAACAACCTGTCTCTCAACGTTGCAAAGACAAAAGAGATGGTTGTTGACTTCAGGAGATCACATTCGCCGCTGGAGATTGACGGAGCCCAAGTGGAGATCGTCAAGAGCACCAAATTTATTGGTGTTCATCTGGCGGAGAACCTCGGCTGGTCACTCAACACCAGCTCCATCACCAGGAAAGCCCAGCAGCGCCTTTACTTCCTGAGGAAGCTGAGGAGATCACGCCTCCCACCACCCATTCTCACCACCTTTTACAGAGGAACCATCGAGAGCATCCTGAGCAGCTGTGTAAGACTTTTTGATGATCAAACGGAGGAAACTGTAAGACTTTTTGCTGATGACCAAATGCATGACCAAATGATCAAAGCACGTGAACCGACACCTCAATGCCTTCTCGTGGCCTGGTTGATCAACACTTGAATACAGTACCTTATCAGCTCCCTCCCACTGTGCCACATCCTCCCAGCCACCCTGTCCCCTCACACACACTCCCTTCTGGTACCAACTTTCTAACACTTTATACTTAAAATGTGACCAATCAAGTCATCAAAACCAGTCATGTTTGATATCTTTTTAATGGTCTCAGTGTGGGTGAAAAGAACGTCTCAGCTCCTTCAAGGTACAAAAATCTATAATTCAGATACACAAGTTGGGTTAAAATCTGTAGAGTAGCCCAACCCAATTCAATATGTTCTGTATGCAAATATATGCAACCCAAGAATGGCTGTATAAACGGGTGGATGGTCTTTTAGTTCGGGGGATTTGCTAGCCAGATTCCCCACACAAAATCGCGGTGTGTACAAGCTCCAGGTAACAACTCTCTCATTTCAAGTTATAGTTTGATTGACTGTCTATTTTGAATTGGCCTTGGATTCATGTTGATTTGGTTTACACTAATTGTTACCTGGACAATAAATTGTTATAATCCATTATCATTCTGATTTGTTCTGATATCTTGGCATCTTGTGAATAATTTATCTCTGTTAGATTTCTTGAGAATAATATTCTAAATCTAGGTTGATATTAGTTGTATCGTTAATATGAGTTGGACTATGCCTCATTTTCAAGTTTGAATATATGATTAAGCTGATATCACACTTATGAGAAGGACTATCCCCTCTAATTCATTTATGCTAAGACAGTTGTATCATGGTGTGAGTTGGACTATGCC
>MU204414.1:119019-129126 GCA_017309775.1 Paedocypris sp. Pulau Singkep
GTTTCTGTGAGTTGGATTTGGCCTCAACTTCTGATCTTGAATTCAAAATAAAGTTGATATCATAACTATGAGAAGGATTAACCCCTCTGACCATTAGCCAATGATGATTTTAGTTGTATTATAAAGTGTGAGTTGGACTATCCCTCAGCCTATGATCTTGAACTCTGAAAATCGATATTGTATTAATGAGAAGGACTAACCCCTCTAATTATCAACTTTACTAAGATTATGTGTAATAGAATCAATGCATTAGTAAATAAGTGTACTGAGTCTAAACAGAAAAGTCAGAATTAGCATTGGAATATTAAAATAAAATAATCATTTCATATATTGAAATCCTTTTAACTTTTGGAGTCAGATAAACGAGTCAAAACAATTATAAATTTAACATAAATTAATCTTAATCAACCCCTGGCTTGTCTTGCAAAGAGAAAGACAACAACACGCAGAAACCTTCCGCCGTGCCTTTGGTAACCGCCGTTGGGCCAAAGAACGGGATTTTTACAGTGGTGACCCCGACGTGATCTCCGTTTCTTCTGCCGAGAAAAGTTTTTCTCCAACAAGACATCCAGTTCGATTCCCCTATATGAGGTTCGATCTTCTTCTCAGCCTACAACTGGTGTGGTGAGTTTGTTCCCTTCTCATCTATTAGATGTACTGAGGGAAATCTTCGTTGCACCATATAGACACATTTATAGAACGGGTCTGAATACCCACGATAGACTGGAGACCGTAGAAATCCAGTATAACCAGACAGAAACCACAAACATGGCGTTGCAGGGAAAGCACAGGAGCAGCGTAGAGCAGGAAATAATGGAGATACACTTGCTCCAAATCAAAGAGACCTTATTTAAATTAACAAAGAAAGAGCTTGATCTCACATGGAGAAAAAGCGAAATACTTTCCTGGTATTTGGCAGAAGGTTCAAAATTGGCAACTAAAAAGAAATACAAAAAATTCCTAACTGCCATCATCTATCTTCTTAGAAAAAATGACCTCCAACAATTAGCTGAAAATGACCGTAAAATATCTAGCATTAAAGAAATTGAAAGAACACGCTCAGATGAATTGCGAAAATTAAGAAATCAAGTAGAAACATTTGGCTTCGAAAAGCAAGGGTGGGCAAGGCAGCATGAAAATATGGCTAAGAAAACAGATGGGCTTCAAAAGAAGCTACAAGCAGGCAACAGTTATATATCTGCTCTTGAAGACTGCTGCAATAATGCGGGTTTCCCAGTGGCTGCAGTTAAGCAAGCAGCACTAGATGAAACCTTTGACAGTGAAACACTACATGACAGTGATGATGATGATGATGACGAAACCATCACAATAGAGAACAGAACTAGGACAGATACCCTCGACCAAGTTCCGTTTCAAAATCATAATCAAAATCGACGAAGTTCTGTTAGAACAAAAACCAAATCCAACAAAACATCCAAAAAACCTGTAGGAGTGGCTGTACTAAAAACAATAACTAATTCAAACGACGAAGTTACAACCGTTAGCCGTCCACTAACGTGCGAAGAATGCACACGTCATAAACAAATAGTAGGAATGATGCCCCGAAAAGGCCCATTCCAACCCTACTGGGATTCCCTGATGCTGCAAGCCACAGTATACAAACTAGAAACCCGTGACATATGGCAAATATCGCTACTAACAATTCCTGAAGAACTGAGATCCAAACTAACCCCAGAAATGAAATCTGGTACCATCATGCAACGAAACAATAATGAAACTGATGAAAACATTTTTGAACGCCTAAAAGAGGCATTACTAGAATTGAGAGGACCAACCAATGCAGATTGGAGTAAAATTTTAGAAATAAAACAGGCAGGCAGTGAATCGTTTGAAACATATGCAGAACGAGTGTGGGTAACATACAAAGAACACTCAGGCCTGGAGAATGTTGATCGCAATCACGAACCATTGCTACAAATTATTAAAAGTAATGTAGGCCCCCCTGTACAAAATGCTTTATCCAATGGCGTAGATCCAGCGGAAAACACGTTCAGAGCAACTGTCGAATGGGGATCAAGAATAGAAAATAGATGGAGACTGAAACCCCGCTCTGTAGTGTCAGCACATTGGCTGACAGAAGGGAGAAGCTCAAACAAAATGAACTTTAATTTTCAAAATCGTTGCCAGTACTGTAGAAGAAACGGCCACCAGATACAAGACTGCCATTTCAGAAAAAGGGATTCGAGAGAACAGTCAGAACAAAATGGAACAATGACTGATAGTGATTTAGAACTGGTTAGAAAATTCCAACAATTTATCACAGAATGCAAACAAAAAGAAAATCAAATTAGCAACAATAACAGAATGTGTGAAACTCCTAATCCACAATAGCAATCAGTGGCCTCCATTACAGTCGGGAGTACAGTCAGAGCTGATCTAGGAGGCCGGTTAGCAGACGTACTTATTGATTCGGGCACATCTTCTTCCTGCACTGACATACCGTTACCACTAAAAAGTAATACCATTCAAACTAAAGGCATTGGAGACACGTTAATGACTGTGACACAAACACAACCTGTACCACTTGATTTAGGGGTCGCAATATTAGAAGAATCGTTTCCGTTTCTACCTAATAACAGCGAAGGAACTGTGATGGGTATGAATATTATGCAAAAACATGGCCTTGTGATTAATTGTTCTGAAAAACAAAATGAACTCAGAACAAACAAGACATTGAAAGCGTGCACTGCCAAAAGCATGGCCAGCATCATGCCCATATCCACCACAGATCCTATACCACAAATACTAAACAAGCATGACAGTATTTGGACAAAGCATGAACATGACTGTGGTGTCACTGACTATGTGGTGCACCTCGAGGGAGAACCCCCCTCCCCCTCAAAAACTATACGAGGAAAATACCATCGTAGATCAATTAACGAAATTGGCAGCCCTGAAGGTAGATGAATGGCAATCAGACAGTTTGATTGTCACTGTTGCAAGTGTAATTCAGAACACCCCCATCCAATTGAAACAATATCAGCGAGAGCGGTGGAGCTCTGAGGGAGAACTTGTCCCACACTTGCAACAAGAACAGTCAGTCGAGATCAGAGAAGGAATGGTTTTGAGAGAAGGAAAATACATAGTTCCAGAAGCCCTCCAGAAACCAGCTTTAAAGTTGTACCACGACTATGCACATGTACCCACCCAAAAAACACAACTACTAATTCAACAATACTTCTGGTGGTCAGAAATGACATCAGACATTCAGAGATGGTCTGACTCATGTGTTGTACGTGCCACGATTAACCAAGACAGAGCAGGACACACAAAACTGAGTAGACTCAAACCACCCAAACCACCTTGGGAAAATGTACAATTGCTTCTTATTGGTCCGCTTTCAAGTGCCAAAGGGGGGTATCGTTATTGCATTGTAATAACTGATACATTTTCAAAGTTGATAAAAGTAACCATATCCATTACACAATAACGCAAGAACAGTGACACTATTTCAGCAAACCAAATCTATGAAAACCAAATGGGGGATAAATGTCCGAGCCCATGTGCATCAGACTGGGCCAATGACTGTCTCTCCCACACAACCTGAAATGTGGACGGTGGGTGTGGAAATATCACAAGAGACCATCCACACACAAGAAACATCACTAACACTAAAAGACTCTTATTCATGGTCTCCCGGGTTAGCACCGGATCCAAATTATACAACACTAATTTGTTAAAATAGATAACACCCATCCACCAAAAGAAAACATTTCAGGATACACACACATCTGATATATCTGTACAACCTTAGAATCTGGTTTCAACTTAAAATAGAACCAGTTGAGAAAATTTTATAAATTCACACAGCACAAGAAAACAAACATTGGAAAATGGCTACATTTAGGTGCACGCGCACGCACGCACACACACACACACACACGCACTCACTCACACATTGTGCTTGATTCTGGATCAACATCGGTTCAAGCACTCACACACATTTGTTGAGCCCCACTCACATTAACATAAGGAACCCGATATGTGTATGCGTAAGTCAAAGGAGGTTGTGGAATGAACTTTTGATGAGGGTTTGAGGATTGAAGAGACTAGATGAACATTTTGAGATGTTGAAGGAAATCAGAGGGACTTTTTAGATGCTACCAACAGCTAACAGGGACCATTACTGTTCTTTGGCCTCCTGCAAATTTTTTGAAGTAAACTGAGGATGATAAAGAAAGATAAAAAGCATGAGTAGAAGAAGAAGATGATGAGGGTCAAAGAATGTACTAATAACTTGAGAATGTTTAGAATGAATGTGAATTTTTGATAGACTGCGGTGTTCTGTATGTACAATGTGATGCAACTGATGTAAACTTTATTTGATATTATTCCATATCTGCCTTTTATATAACATTGTGATATGTGACTTGATTGAAATCTGAAACATGTATCATCAAAAGGAAATTTGAAAAATGTGAAATGTACAATTGTTATGAAGTACACATGGAGCTAATTCAATGAATGCCCTGTAATTTGTCACCTCCCCCTTTAATACAGCCAGACCAAATTTATCCAAATTACACTATAATTTTATCTGTTAGCACAACATCAAAATACCAAATTGTCAAATGAGTCGAGCTCACATGTGACCTTGAAGGGATCTGAGACTTTGCTTACAAAGCCGCACCTGTTGTCTGAATTTGTAACATCTTGCAACTTCCTACCCCCAAAGACAGCAAACTCATCAACGCTCAGTCTTTACATGGTTATGCAGGTTCTATAGAGATGTTCCACATACAGTGATGCATCGTCAGCGAGAATCCCTTCAGGTATGGGGATTGACCTGCTCTACCAAACGACAAGAAACACAGGACCTGGTCGACACAATGGGCCTCGTAGAAAGGACAATTCACTGACGGCATACCACCTCGTACAAGCACAGGTGGAGACGAACCAGGCACAAAATCCTGTCCAGCTCATCCACCAATTCAGTACAAACCGCTTACACAAGGTGGGATTGGACTCTTTAAGGGGTGCCCTCGGAAATGCAGTCGTCGTCACTTTCACGTTGGCCCAGTGTTGTTATCTCAGGTGCCGTATCAGATCCCTGAAGACATAAACTAACCTCTCTCTGGCCATCAGGTGTTAGCACTTCAGCAACTTTGGTGACCCCGCAGGATACTCATACAAGTGACCCACGGGGTCAAACGGAGGAAACTGTAAGACTTTTTACTGATGACCAAATGCATGACCAAATGATCAAAGCACGTGAACTGACACCTCAATGCCTTCTCGTGGCCTGGTTGATCAACACTTGAATACAGTACCTTATCAGCGCCCTCCCACTGTGCCCAGCCACCCTGTCCCCTCCGGTACCAACTTTCTAACACTTTATACTTAAAATGTGACCAATCTTTTTAATGGTCTCAGTGTGGGTGAAAAGAACGTCTCAGCTCCTTCAAGGTACAAAAATCTATAATATCCGTATATATATATATTCGTTGGGCCAAAGAACGGGATTTTTACAGCTGCATCACTGCCTGGTTTGGGAACTGCACCGCCTCGGACCGCAAGACCCTGCAGAGGATAGTGAGGACAGCTGAGAAGATCCTCGGTGTCTCTCTTCCATCCATCGTGGACATCTACACCACGCGCTGCATCCGCAAGGCAAACAGCATCGTAGATGATCACACCCACCCCTCTCATCTTCTCTTCAGTCTCCTGCCGTCTGGTAAGAGGTACCGCAGCATTCGGACCATCACGACCAGACTGTGCAACAGTTTCTTCCCCCTGGCCATCCGTCTGCTCAACACTGCATGGAGCTGAGGAAGACCCGAGGCCTGTACTATGAAGCCGGATTAGTTGGCTAGCCAGCTAAGTTTAGGCTTAGTTTGTGCCAATCCTAGATTTTGGGTGCTATGAAAGTAGCTGAGATCGGTGTTCATCGCCATAGTAACTGATGCTACACAGCTAGCCTGCTCCGGGGCAGGCTATGTTCGGGATTTGAGATCGCAGACTGATAACTGACCAATTAGGTGCGAGTAAAGCGACATGTGACGCAAGTAAGTTTCCGTGTGTGTTACAGTGGCTTGTTCTTTTCTTGCAAATCCTGTGGATATTGGCGCACAAATTGTTAGACGAGCACTTCGCAGATAAAGAGTGTTTAGGGACCGGCAAAATCCCTTGGCTTTCCCTGATGCATATCTATTTGAAAGATATAGATTTTCCGCTGACGGAATCGCATATCTTTGCGAACTTCTCGAGCCACGTAACAAATGTTACATGTATAGTCACGCACTTACTGTACCGCAAATAGTATGTATTGCTTTGCGTTTTTTGGAAACAGAAAAAATGTGTTAATATATCTCTTGTTGTTTGGACTGTTCTTTAGCATGATTTGTGTATTTCACCACACGCTTATGGGATAAAAAAAGTATCGGCAATTTGGAAAGCTATTTAAGCAAAGCGGCTGCGCGCAAATTTTTAGCTCTCACGGGCATGAAGATATGAATTTTAATAATCCGCGGCGCCGGTCAATCCACCGTTATAAGTGCTTCTTTGCGGGACAAAGGCGGACAAAGGCGCTCGAATCGGGGCAAAGTTATGCTTCTTCGCTGGAGTAAATGCAAAGGAGCCGCCTCCCAAATGTATACATTATATACATAATGAATTCAGTAAAATCCGAGGACATGTATATGTATCTAGATCTAAATTACGCACGCAATGACGCAATCTGAAATTTTTCTCTAGCAAACTTCTCTTGCTTTGGCCGCAGAGACCTTGTTACTGCGTGCTTGAAATATACTTTTGTACTCGTCGTACTTTTGAATTATTATTTCCTGCTCCTAGGAAATATACGGAGAAATATACGGACCGCCTTCTCTCCATTTCAAACGCGATTGGTTGTTCAGTGCAGACGTCACTCTTTTATGTGCACGCGCGCGTGACCTAATCTTAGCCTGACGATCAAAGCCTGAGTCGACAGAGACAGTTGTTACGCCGCTTCATGGGACCAATAAAGCCTGATTGCGTAGGTGTGGTTTTGTCAACTCGAAACTAATCCTCGAAGCCCGACTTTGTTCAACCCGCTTCATAGTACAGGGCTCCGGACCTCTTCACACACAGGGCTGTATCTCACAACATATGTCTACATAGATTGGTTATCTGTCTCACCCATTCTGTTCTGGCTTCTCTTGCAGTGGTACCCTGAGGAACATCCGTCCACTCAAGATGAGGGAAGCTTGGACACCCTGACTTGTCTTCTCTCCCTGTGCACTAGTCGGTGTGCACCTCGTCTCGTCAGTCTGTCCTGTCTTCGTGTCCTGATCTGTCGTTGCACTTGTGTACCCCTATTTATCTTGCGTGCCCCTCCCCTTGCTGTACAGGTCTCTGTTCTGTGTGGACTGTGTTCTGTTCTGTGTAGCACCAGGGTCCTGAAGAAACGTTGTCTCGTTTCACTGTGTATTGCTCTGCTATATGTAGTTGAAATGACAATAAAGCTTCTTTGACTTTGACTTTGACTTGACTTACGTTCTTTAATTGATGTTCAATGATAATACCTGATTGTAATGCAGTTTTCAATTTTTCGTAGAACACGAAAAAGTTTGCAAGTGGAATAGCAGACACTGTTACTTGGATGACCGACATAGGCAACGAGTTTGGCCAAGTCCTGAACTGCATCCTGACTAGTTTGAAACTATAACTAGTTTCATCTCACACCTTTTGCTTGAATCCTTGGCTGGGAGGCGGGCCCAGTTGTGAAGCAATCAGCAGTAATCACAGGTGGTGAAATTTGTGATCAGCCACAACTTGTGTAAAGACCTGCAAGTCCACCTGCGCAAAAGATCCGACAGGTACGTTCCTCCTACTCGGTTCACTATCGTTTCCTGATTTTTGATTCAACATTCACTCAATGATATATCATTACTAATGCTGCAATTTCACACCTGAGAAGACAAAGACCTGAATGAGCTGCGCAAAGACTTCTGAAGGCTGAGGAATAATGTTTGTATATATTTTTGTTTGCAGTTTATTTAAAAACAGCAACTAAAAATAATAACAGGATACAACTGTGCAACTCAACAATACAGTATGCTGGTATTTGTGACCAACGCCTGCCAATAAAACCAAGCGTTATATTAAAAAGCTTGTGAAGACATGAAGTGAAGAGTGCGTTTTATCTCTTCGGTTAATTATTTATATACATTTTCCCGTGTAGTAGTATTTTTAAATCAATCGTTTTTTTGCTTGCAATGGTTTGGTCTTTACGGACTGTTACAAATTAACAATTCATTCAAAATTCACAAACTATCCAACCCTAACAAATCAAGGTGCGTAATAAAAACACTAAATCCTACAGATATATTTTCTTTGCTGTATTGCTTTTTAATATACAGTAAAAGTTTTTAAACAATATTATTCGTTCCAGCAACGTCGTTCCTTGCGCCACCTGGTGGATATTATATGAAACGCACCATCTTAAAAAAAAAAAAAAGGAAATAGTTGCTGCAGGATTCTCCGTGATCATTCCTGACCAATTGCAGGGCACCGCATGGGGAAAAAACAAAACCAAAAAAAAAAACTCATTTTTAATGGCCAGATCTGCAGATCACGGTGAGTTTTAGTACAAATCCGCTTCTTTAGACATTTTACACTAAATTCAATCAATGCATCTGTAAATGACTCAATTTCATTATTTAATCATTTTTTGAAAACGTTTAATTCTCGTTTGACTTGGTGCATTTTTGTTGTTCATTTAAATTTGAAATAGCGGTTTTGGTGAACTTTTATTTTGAAAAACTCACGTCACTCGCGTAATGTTGTGCTACCAGAAGGAAAAGGAACGGAGGAACGGAGAGAGAAAGAAAGGAACTTTCTTTCCTGAAAATGGCACTTTAATATCCACCTCGACAAACCACCTGCAATTGATTTCCTTAATCTGACTTGCTCATTTGTTCTCAAACTTTGCAGCACTGGTGTAACCCACAAAGCAGGGAAGCAATTGGATCTAATTCTGGCACGCAACTGTCTGGCTATCAATCACATGATCACCCCTCTACAATTCTGACCACTTTTGTTCAATTCACTGTTTCACTAACACAAACCATGAAACCTCAACATAACACAGTCTCCTTTCGTCGCAATCTCCGTTCCCTGTCTCCAACCCACTTCTCCTCTCTTGTCACCAATTCTCTACCTCCTCTCTCCCACTTTTTATCACTTGATCTAGATACCGCTACTGACACTCTCAGCTCCACCCTAACAACATGTCTTGATAACACATGTCCTCTCACCACTAAACCAACTGGTTCCTGCCCCTGGCTTACTAACACCCTTCGCAGCTTTAGAGCTAAACTCAGGGCTGCAGAAAGGACATGGCGAAAAACCAAAAACCTTTCTGACCTGAACAGCTACCAAGCTTTACTTTCATCTTTCTCTTCCGATGTCTCAGCCGCTAAGATCAGCTTTTACCAGAGTAAGATCAACAGTGCCTCAGACATGCGGAAGCTCTTCTCTAACTTCTCCTCCCTTCTCCGACACCTCTATCGACGCTAAAGAGTTTGCTCAATTTTTTATTCACAAAGTATCAACAATTAGCAATCAGTTCTCTAATCTGATCTCTCCGCAATATACACCTCCTGCTGCAGATACTGCATCATTTCAAACTTTTTCGCCTCTCTCAAACGAGGACGTCTCCAAAATCCTTATATCTAGTCGACCTACCACTTGTCCAAACGATCCAATTCCATCTGATCTCATGCAGTCATGCAGATCTCTTCAGCTGTTCTTCCAACTCTTACTAAGATCCTTAACATCTCTCTATCAACCGGAAATGTGACAAGAATGTTCAAACAAGCAGTGGTGACCCCACTACTTAAAAAAACTACCTTGGACCCAAACTCACTTCCCAATTATAGACCAATATCCTTACTACCCTTCATGTTCAAAATTCTCGAAAGAGCTGTTTTTCAGCAATTGACAACTTATTTGACCAACAACGACCTTCTTGACACCAACCAATCCGGATTCAAGAGTGGCCATTCCACAGAGACGGCACTTCTGTCCGTCACTGAAAATCTTAGATTGGCTAAAGCAAATTCCAAGTCTTCTGTTCTCATCCTTCTAGACTTATCAGCCGCCTTT
>MU204415.1:5000-15113 GCA_017309775.1 Paedocypris sp. Pulau Singkep
TCTCATGAGTTCTTAGAAATAAACCTTTTCACGGATTTAACCCTTTGCATCTTGGCTATTTAAAGCCAAACCTTGCTGCTTCATCAAAGAGTGTTCTACCGTTCTAACGACCCGACATTAGTTTGTGTTGATAGCTGTGTGACGTTGACAGGGGTGTAAGGTACTTGAGTAAATGTACTTGGTTACTTTACTTAAGTATGTTTTGGGCTACTTCGTACTTGCACTGAGTATCAAAAATAGAAGCAACTTTTACTCTCTACTCCACTGCATTTCTGATTGAGTAGCAGTACTTTTCACTCCACTACATTTGAACGAACATTTATCGTTACTCGTTACATTGTGATTGTGCGCGACAAGCCGGAATCGATTTATACCGCGGTTCATTTCTTGGGCGGACGAGGCCCAAGCGAGCACTTATTGATAAGTGCTTTTAAAAATTCGTCAAATTTGGTGAAACACATTGTGGTAATTTAATGTTAAAGTGATTTTTTTTTTGAGAAGTTTAACTCTACAGATCTTCCCTGACTATACAGGTTATATAGCATGTTACGAATATTAACACGGCAAAGACCACTGTGACATGACTATATTTTCGTGCAACGTGAATAAACGAGTCGCTTAAATGATACATTCTGCATGAAGTACATTTAGCTGTGAGATTGTGATGTGATTGAGTTTATACGTAGTTTAAGCATCGCTGCATCTCTTTGTATCATTGTAATGCAGAGAAACCGTCCTAATCACTTGAGAAGCAACTCCAACTAGACCTTCAATACTCAGAAGAGGAAGAATGTGTTTTACACATGTTATCATATAATACTCAAATTTATATAATAGATATAATATATAATTTACTATACAGAATTAAATTTTACATCTACTTGCAAATGTAAGTGATTGAGACTGACATATTGTTCTTTTTATCTACTTTGTTCTACCACTTTTCAAACATTGAGGTTAAATTCTGTTTCTGTATTCGAAAACAAAAGTTTGTTTTCACGCTTCTTTTTTTTTTTGAGGGCCTATATTATGAGTACGAATAAACGACTTCTTAATACCTAAGTTCTTTTAAAATGTGATACTTTGCTCCTTTGACTCAAGTCTTGTTGAAATGGGTGACTGGTCACTTGGTACTGGAGTAATTTCTATACTATATCTTCACACCGCTCAGGAAAACACTCACAGAGTTTCTCATGATGCTGAGGAGCGTCCTCTTGAACAGGATGCAGAACTGTGTCGGGCAGCTGACGGACAAACCACCGCAGCTCTCGAACGGGGCCATGTCCTTTTAAAGGATTTCACTGGAAGTAGTAAGATTAAACTAATCACTATACAATATTTGAAATTACAACAAACAGAAACTACACACCACAACAGGTTAGCTTAGCTTAGCGCTAACAAACGGGTCCAATGTGTCACCGCAGAAAGAGTCTAAACAGTGTAAAATGAAGAACACGGACTAGAAGTAAAAGAATCCAAGGAACAGACACAATCAAAACGCTGTCTGATAAACAGGGGATAATAATCCTTCGCTACGATTCTCTTCACACGGCGTCAGATAAACAACGAGCTCGACCGCCTCAGTTGCTCTGCACATGTGCGGACTGGTGCAAAGACTCTTGGGAGCTGAAGTTCTGATCACTAGAATCGACTTTTGGTTTTCTATCGTTCAAGTAAAACGATATCAAAATGACACGATTCACAAGTTAGGTATACAGAAGAAACATTTATTTTTAAAAGAATATTAACATCATTTAACTAGACACTACACAGGTTAGGTTTGTTAAACAAAGAAAAGGTACTTTTTAAGAGAATATTAATGCAATTAAAATAGTTGCAAAAACGTTGACTGAAAAAAAACGTATTTTTATTTTGTGCCTGAAAAATCAGGTGTTGCTTAAAAATTGTAAATATGGTAATTACAAAATTGTAAAGTAATTAGAATGTAGTTACTTTTTAACTATTTTTGACTCGTGAGCTGCTTACCAGAGGATTGCATCCGCCAATCACGTGAATGTTCCGAGCCTGAAGCTCCACCTCCTGCTTCTTACCCAGACTCTTCTCCAGACGCCCAGTGATGTCCACAGCACAGCCCAGAGCCACGCCCCTGACACACACACACACACACACACACACACACTTCAATTATAGACAGACAGACAGACATTTTACAAAAAATTAAATTCAAAGCATTCAATGCAATAATTAGAGTTCACATAGTTTCCGTAAAACATTGTTACTTGACGTTCTTGCATCCACATTATCATAACATTATTATGTTTTCAAGCATTACATTGGTATTGCAATTCCAAACTCCATAAATATTTTACATACATCATTTTTAAAATTTTGATAGAATTCTGAGTTTTTCCCTGAAGTTTTGTAAAACACAAATAAGCATTGTAAATATTTTTCTGTTTTGTACTTGAACATTTTCCCCACATCCAATATTGTGTTTTCATTTTTTGCCAACATTCTTCTTTCCCATATTGCACTCTTCATCAACATTGCAATCAGATTAACGACTTTAACATTTTTCAATTTCTTGTGTTCACCCAGCATCACAGTTTTATTCCAGTCCATTTCATCATCTACTTCTTTCTCGGTGAGTCCTTCGATCAGTCTTTTGCATGTGGCTTTAAAGGCATTCAGTTCTGTACAGTTGAGGAATAGATGCGGCAAAGTCTCGTCCTCAACATTACACACTTTACAGGTTGGGCTCTGCTCTTTCCCAATTTTGTGCAAAACCACATTTGTGAATATCGCTCTGTGTCTTATGAAATATTTAAAGTTTGTCAGTTTAGTTTCAAAAATTTTCCCTTTCATGTTATTCCATAGATTTTCTTCCTTCAGACCATATTTTTTAGTCCTGTAAACATTCGCTTTGGGCTTTTTAAAAATCCCTTTTATAAAAGCATGGTAAATCCTTCTCAGTGTACATTCTTTAAAAGGACATATTTCATTTTCAAGTAAAATGTGCACATCTTTTTCATTTTTTTCAACCTCTCTCTTTTCAATTTTTTCAACCCACTCTTTTGGAATTGCATCTTTTAGTGCATCATACTGTTTTTCAATTTCCTTTGCGTTGTATTCTTCCTTTTCTTCATCCATTGTATCAGTAACAAAAGCAACAGGTAAAAAACCTTCTTTGAACTCATCCAACACATCTCTCACTCTTGCAATTCCAACCTCAAACCATTTCTTAAAGTACACTTCTTTACCTTGTTTCATTACATTTTTGTTACAGAACAAAGGTTGGTTCAAGAGGGTTTCTCTGCCCACTGGACTGTAATGAACATTTCTTAGAAAAAACCCCCATGCACTCAGAACTTCTTTATAAAAAGCAGGTATGTTTTCATGCATCCAGTTTTTTGTTTGCATCCACAGTAAACGTTCACCCATTGGAGTTTTCCCACACTTGTTGAAAAAATACAGCATTGTTTTTTTTCCACATTGCACTTACATTTTCATTTAAGAATTTTTTAACCAGTTTAACTCTTAGGCTTTTCTTTCTTTGCGCAATGTCCAAGAGTCCGAGCCCGCCACTTTCAACAGCACCTATCAGAGTGTCGTGCGCTACTCTTGGGGGCTTCTGGTCCCACAGGAAATGTGTGAATAGCGCTTTTATTCTTTTTTCAAAACACTCAGGCATATTTGCAACATATAAAACATACCACAGTTTAGAGGCCATTAAGACATTTAGAATTAAAACTTTCCCTTTTAAACATAAATTCCTCAGTTTCCACCAGTTGAGTCTTCTCTCGATTTCTCCACCAAGACTGTCCCACATCTCATTATTAATTTGTTTTTCATCGTGTCCCATTGGAACCCCTAAAATGTGCGTTTTTTCAACCTCTTTGAAGGAAAAAGACTCAGTCAGGTTCGGAGCGTTACCAAATCGCATATATACCGTTTTGTTCTTGTTCACTTTTCCCCCATACACTTTGCAAAAATGTTGTACAACGTCCATTGCTGTTTTTATGCTCTGTACATCTTCTACTATTATGGTTGTATCGTCTGCGTATTGAAAGATGTTATCAATTTTTGTTTGGCCGTCTATTTGGATGCTTCTGATTTTCTGCTCTTTTCTCATCGCTAATCCTAGCGGTTCAGCCACAAGGGTGTACAAAAGGGCTGAGAGGGGACAACCCTGCCTTATTGACCTCTTTATCTTTATGCATCCAATATTTATTATCTTTTATTTCATCAAACACTTCTTTTAGGATCCCTATTAACACATCCTTAAAGGCTATATGAAATTCACTAGTCAGTCCGTCTATTCCTGGACTTCGGTTTCTGTTTAGTTCTCTTATCGCTCTCTCGATCTCTTCTTCTGTTATTTCTGCATCACAATCCTCTCTGTCTTCTTTCGTCACTTTAGCGCTTATCACATTGAGCATCTCTTTATTTTCTGTTTCAATTAACCCTTCTGTAAAAAGAATCTCATAGAATTTTCTCACTTCTTCTAAAATGTCTTCACTGTTGGTTACTAAAACTCCATTTGATGTTTCTACTGCTTCTAGGCGTTCTGTTCTCTTCTTCTTTTTCTCTAGTTCAAAAAAATATTTTGAGCATTACTCTCCTTCAACTAAATATTTTGCTTTACTTCAAATTCTTTCACCATCATATTTTTTTCCCTCCATATCTTTAATTTTATTTTCCAGTTGTTTAATTTTAAGCATGTCCTTCGAGTCTTTCTGCATCTCTTTTTCTAAGTTTGTTTTTGCTTCTTTTTCATTAATTCTTCTACATTTCGCTATCAGGCTGCACCATTCTATTGTGCTCTTCTTAATCAAACATTTTACATTTTCCCACCATAATCTTTTATATTCTTTATATATTACATTTTTTCTCTCATCTTCTATTAGGTTTTAAATATTACTGACATACCCATCGTTTTCTAGCACTTTTGAGTAGAAGATCCACACACCAGGCAACTCTCTTGATCTTGCTCGTGTCTAAAACCATAAATAAAGGCTTGTGATCGCTCATGCTCGTGTCCTTGTATTGGAGGTTGCTGAAGTAGCTTTCTAATACTCTCGAGACTAAAACCATATCTATTCTAGCCTTATTTATTACACTTCCCACCCTCTGAATTCTTGAAAAATGCTTTTTTCTCTCGTTCTGTTCCCTCCACATGTCTATTAAGTTATGATTTTCCATCAATCTTTTTAATGCTTTGCGTCCCGTGTCAGATCTTAAAACCATTCCGTCCGCTATGTCCATTTTACTAAGTACAGTATTAAAATCCCCCATCAGCACAATGCTTTTGTTTTTTCCCAGAGATTCGTTCAAAGCATCAAAAACGTCATTTTTTTCTTTGCTATCGTTAGGTGCGTGTATGTTGATTACAGTCATTTTTCTACTGTCATGTTCAATCTCTACTGCTAAGCATTTCCCGTTATTATCTTTATGTATCACTTTATAGATCACATCAGCATTTTCTCTTATTAAAAAGGCAACCCCTCTGCCATTCCTGTCATCTCCATTATTGTACAACACTGTCCCGTTCCATCTTTGTCTTATCTCTTTCATGTGGGCTTCTTTCCAGTTTGTCTCCTGTACTAGTATGATTTCTGCATGTTTACATAGTTCTTTCATTCTTTCAATCTTGTTCAGATCCGCCAAGCCTCTGGCATTGAAAGTAACTAGGTTCAGAACCATTACTTTAAAGGTTAGTGTCACTCTTAGAGCTCTCTTCCATGTCACTCAAGTCATTCATTGATTCTGGTCTGTTTTTGAATACATAGTTTTTAACTGTCTTTTTTCGAGCTAATTCAATATTAGGCTTTACCTGAACTTGCCGTCTTCTTTTCATTCTTTCGATGGAGCTGTTCTTTAGTTTCTCTGTGCTTTCTTCATTGCTTGAGTCGTTATCGTTTAAAATCCAAGCACCTCCTGAAGCCTTGCCGTTGTCCTCTTGGTTCATCTTTACATTTTGATCTTCTTCTGCATCCTGATCAGTTGTTATCTCCATGCAATCCATTTCATTTTGGTTGTTTTCCCGCTTTTCCTGTTCCTCTGTGTGGATCTGTTCCCCAGTTCCAGATGTTTGCTTGAGAAGTTCACAGTTTTCTTCTTTCTCTTTGTTTCTTCTTTCCTCCATGTTTTCAACCAAGCTTTCATGTCCTTTTCCCATTATTTCTCTTCTCTCTCTTGTTTCTTTGTCATTTATATTCCCACTGTCCTCCTTTTTGTCTCTTTTTGCATTTTGTTCTTCCTTTTCCTCCACCTCACATTCAAAAGTCAAAGTCAAAGTCAAAGTCAGCTTTATTGTCAATTTTGCCATATGTACAGTGCATACATACAGAAAATCGAAATTTCGTTCCTCTCAGTCCCTAGATACAAACAGATGACATTTCAACATAAAACTTACAAGTGCTTCACACTTCTCTTGTATCTTGTTGCAGGTAGTGCACAGTGGCGTGATGCAGTTTCTAGCAAAGTGTCCTTTTTTTTTACACTTGAAACATTGGAAGTCCGGACAGTCCCTCATCACATGGTCAGTGCTCATGCATATCCGACATGTTTTTTGCTGGTTGCTGTGTATTACACGGAAAAACTGTAATCCATCGGGTGTTTCAAACTTTGTGCTGTATGGAAGAGAAGTCACCTCCATAGGAAAACGGACTTTTACAAATCTTGTTCCGTCCTCAATATCAGTTCCAGGGTAAACTCGTCTTTTTAAGTTTGATTGCAGCAGCACTCCCCAGCTTTCGAGCGTCTTGATGACCTCTTCATCCGCAATATATACAGGCAAATGTAGGAATGACACAACGTAATCTTTGTTTTGCAGCTTTTTAACTTCACATGACACTCCGGTTACTATCAGTGTATCATTTAAAAGTTCAGTGTCTTGTTCACTTTCCAAAGTTACCTCATATTCCCGTGATGGTCTTGGTCTCACCGCCAAGATACGTCCTTCTCCAACCTTTTTTTGAACTGATTCAATGATGTCCACTGCCTTGGCGTCCTTGGCTTCTTTCACGTCCACCAGAACTGTAGCTTCTTTTAAATAAAGCCTTCATTTGATTGCTGTCTTCTTGTTTGTTGTCCATTACTTGTTTGTTTCCGTTTGTCGTCCTCCATGTTAATGTTTGTAGCCATTCTTTGTAGCTGGTGAAAAAATCCCCCCAGACAGCTTAAAGCTGCTGGGAGTGAAGATCAAATCCTTTAGACAACAAAATCCACAAAAAAAACAAATAAAGTCTCAAAAAAGCAAAAACAATTTGAAAACACTGGAGAGCCTTTCTCTCCACACTTCATTGACGCTGTCTCCCCCTACATTCTTTCCGAACAGTTACCCTAAACAACTCTATCAAAATAAAGACAGTATCATGACCACGACGTGATTTGAACACGCAACCTTCTGATCTGGAGTCAGACGCGCTACCGTTGCGCCACGCAGTCAGAGGCGGAGCAGGCGCTGTTCGGAAAGAATGTCACAATCGTGTACCTCTGAAATGAAGAATGCTAAGATTGGCTGGAGAAGTAGAACTCCGTTGGGGTCTCCGCCTGCAAGCTGAGGTCCTGTCGATTGCGCCAATTACGCAGTTTGTTCTGTCAAAAAGCAATTAATACTTCATGGTTTCTGTAATTAAATGAATCCCTGTAGCGCATGTAATTATCATGTAATCATGTAATCAAATGAATGAAGCTCTGTGGCGCAACGGATAGCGCATTTGACTTCTAGGTTCTGTAAATGGAGTCATTCAAAGGTTGTCGGTTCGAGTCCCATCAGAGTCGGATACTTTTGAAATTTGTCAAACCTTTCATTTTTTATCGGCAATGGGTGGAAACGAACACATGTGCTTTGAAATGCACGTTTGTGGGTACACCGGAGAGCGTTACAAAATGCATCATTTGTCTCAGGCCTTTGCAAGAAGATAAAAAAAACCTCTTGCCTCGTGTGAAGATCGAACTCACGACCTTCAGATTATGAGACTGACTGACATATGAGATATGACCCAGCCTTGTAAAATCCCATATGGTCTAGCTTAGGCATGGGCAAACTACGGCCCGCGGGCCACATGTGGCCCGTGAAATGTTTTAATCCGGCCCGCGGAGCTTGTAAAAAACTAAATTAAAATCTTTTTTTTTTTTTTCAAAATTCCATAATGAAGTTTTTTTTTCTTTCTTTATGAACACATTTCAAAAAGCAGAACCATATACACAAATGTACTTTAATTAAATGTACTAGCATATTTATAACATTTATTTTTACACTGTCAGTCACAAAACAAGGTTTGCGCGCACGGCTCTGTCCCGCTCCCTCCACCCACCGGCGCTTTCGCTGAGATCAGTCGGACACCACGATATTACAATAGTTTTTTTTTTCATTAGCTCAATGGTTATTTTAATTTAAATCCTTGCTCTCGCGTTTATTATTTCTGCACGTTTCATTCATTGCATTCGTTTTCGCGCAGTCTGCTTTACGGTATGTAATCGCTCAAACGGCTTGATTTTGGGGCAAAACGATCATTGAAAGTCTGGAATCGCAGGACAGTCTCATTGTCCCCAATCCCAATCCCCGGTGACCAGCGCTGCTCAGTGAATTAAATGTTACTGGGCCGCACAAGTTTAGTAAAACAAATCAGATTAGTGCCAAAATGTCAAGCGCAAACAAATGTATTTTAAAAAACGATACGGAAATGATTTAGATTTTCGTTTTGCTTTTTAACTATTGTTTTCGTTCGCAATCTTCACATTATCGTTTGCGAGCAGGTTAAAGGAGCCTTTTTGTTCCAAATCGGACTTATCTTTAAAAGAGTGAAGTGGCTCAGCGCATTATTGCTGGCACATTGATGGCCGTAATAACATGACTAGAAGCGCAACAAAAACGTGTCTCTTTTTCGCACGCGCTGCTATTCAGCAGATTTTACTGTTAATGTTTCTTGTGATGCTGAAGAACTGAAGAAGAGATGGTTCAGAGTTTAAAAATGATTATTGCAATAATCATGCCTTTTTCGTCTTCTAAGCAGTAGAACTTTATTCTTATAAACGAGGAACTATAATTTTGTCAATTTAAAAAGTTGTTTAAAAAGGATTAAAAAAAAACAAATTGATAATATGTAATTGAATATTTGGATATTAAAAGAAAATTCTAAAATCATAATGGGACCTTCCCTGGTGAGTTAAAATGCTAAATCACTTTATTTGTATTTTAGTATATACATCTGTTTTTTAGTTTTTTTTTTTTTTTTTTTTTTTAATCTTGAATGCTTTTTAAAATACAAATAAACACTATTTAAAGTTAAATACAAAATTAAACACAAAAAATTTTATATCCTAAAATGTGTATTTTTCCCCCGAGCCCGGTCCGGCCCCTTTGTCAAATGTTAGAACCCAATGTGGCCCGCGAGTCAAAAAGTTTGCCCACCCCTGGTCTAGCTGTTAGGATTCCTGGTTTTCACCCAGGCGGCCCGGGTTTAACTCGCGGTATGGGAAGTGTCTTTGTTTGTTTTTCAAAAAAAGTCTGGTCTTTGTAAGTTTGTTTTATCAGTCGTACACTCAGTGTTAATGAATAGAGCAGAAAACGAGAAACCACTTTGCACTCTACCACCTTCGATAGCTCAGCTGGTAGAGCGGAGGACTGTAGGACCGATAGTGGTTATCCTTAGGTCGCTGGTTCAATTCCGGCTCGAAGGAGAAGCGTTTTTCTCACTTTGTTTGCATTTTGTAGTATTTCAGCCATTGCCTTATCCAATCGCTTTGAATCAAGGTCAACAGCTCCGTCATTATCCTTTAATTAGACAAGAAACTGCATTGAAATGGACAAATTATTACTCTGTGCCAACGAGTAACAACAAGAGGTTTTTACCCAACCTCAGCCGAAATCCAATCAAAGAATTTAGGATACCGAGACTCAAATGTTTCAAAGGCATAACAGAGTCATAGATTAACCAAAGAACACGAAATGACTCAAGGTAAGGGCTAGCTCTTCATCTTTATAGACCAAGCGAGTAACTGAACCTTGTAGTTGTGAATCCTGTAATGTGATGCTATGTGAATCGCTGAGAAATGTGGGTGAGACCCAGCCTTGTAAATTCTTACATGGTCTATCGTTAGGATTCTTGGTTTTCATCCAGGCTGCCCGAGTTCAACTTCCAATAT
>MU204415.1:28888-40197 GCA_017309775.1 Paedocypris sp. Pulau Singkep
CTCAAGTCCTCAGACAGTTCCTTTCTCCTCTTTCTGTTGTCCATGCTTAGGGTGGCACACACAGACACACAATGCAAAGACTAAGTCAATTTCTCTCCTTTTAATCTGCTCTCAGGTGTGATTTTTATAGTGCCCACATCTGTTACTTGCCCCAGAGGAGTTTAAAGGAGCATCACATGCTTGAAACAATGTGTTTTATACACAATTTTCAAAGGGTGCCAACAATTTTGTCCAGGCCATTTTTGGAGTTTTGTGTGCCATTATGTTAAATTAGCTTTTTTTTTCCCTAATTTTTTGTTTTGTTCCAATACACATAAATGGAATAAACATGTATATAGCAAAACAAGTGTTAATTTAATACTTTTCTGTGAGAAATACTTGATTTTTTGGAAAAATTTCAGGGGTACCAACAATTTTGTCCACGTCTGTATATATACACACGCACAGTTATTTAAAACAATGTGATTTCAAATAGTTTCTTAAATAAAATGTAAAACATTGTGTTTAAAATAGTCAAAACACACACACAATTATATGTGATATTAATTTACACACTCACACAGTTGTGTTATATTTATTTAAAAATCCAAAATATTACATTTCGGCAAATGTTATATACATTATTATATTATTGTATTATTACTTTATACTTATCAGGGGTAGACTAGACAATAAGGGATATTTTCCACAGTAACTGGCCCGACTATCAAAACCACGCGTTGTGTATTGATCCCAGTTATCACAAAAGAAATAAATAACTGTAGCTTGAACAACATGAAAGTCATTTAATTAGTTTAATGTAGGTTTAGTGCAAAGTGCAGCAAAACTAAACGAAAATAGAACAAGTGCAATTCTCTGCCTATTCTTTTCGTATTTTCTTTTGCTTTCCCTCAATTCCTCTCGAGATTTTATTTTCTTCTTTCCTGAAACATGTCACCAGCTCAGTGACGCCAGTGGAAAACATTTCTGTGTCTTGGGCCCAGTACCGCACTTATGTTTTGTTTTTTACTTCATTCGGTCAGTTAGATTCTTCTAACCAAAGCAACTTTCATGTCATTAAAAATGTGTTACAATTTGTAAAAATTTTACAGTTTTTACTGGAAATCGAACCCATGATCTGGTGTCTCAACCTCAGCTCTACTGACTGAGCTGCTGCTGCACAAATTATTCTGCAACCAATCGTAAAAAGTTTGCAATTTATTGTCATATAGTTGCCCTGCAGTGTCTGGTTTGCTCTAAAAAGGTTGCTTACATATAAAAAGAAATCTTGGACAAAAGGTTCACTTCCTGTGACGAGGCTGCTTGTGTCTGAATGTGACGGACATCACGCGTCAGATACGCTGTTCTTCGTGTAATATTCATGTTAGTAGTTTGGCCATTGTATTATGGTTTAATAATAAAGTGTGTCGTTACTGCACAGTCGTGAAAAGCGCAAAGAAACCAGCGTTAGCGTTTCGTTATTTAACAAACTTATCTTTTAACAAATTATCGCTAAGCAGTTGCCACGCTTTTTCACCTGTGCTGCTTTATTTAATCTCGTTTTTCGTTTTTGATGCCAAGACTCAACGAGATTATTCGCGAGGAACTTGCTACTTGTGTATACTATATAAGCCGCTGCGCGGGAGTGAGGACGGCGTTTGGAGGCGGAGCACCAAAAACTCGCTGCACATTTGTCTAAGACTGTCGGGATCACATAACGCTTTATACAATACGCGGTAGTTAGCGAGCGATACGGTTAAACAGAAATGCAGGTAAATAATGAGAAATTGTATTTCTTTTATCGAGTCATTTTCACTGGCCCCACCGGGCGAGCAGTTGGACTGATCTGGTGGCCCGGTTGGTTTTAAAAGTGTGTCTGGGCCACCGGGCCATTTATATTGTCGACCCCAGCTTATGTCCTTTATAAGCACACATACATACTGAACACACACACACACACACACACACTGCACAGCTGTAGTATATTATTATCTGTGTGTGTGTGTGTGTGTGTGTGCAGGGTTGGGTCCGCTCGGTCCGGCAGCAGAAGTCCAGTTTGT
This sequence comes from Paedocypris sp. Pulau Singkep, assembly GCA_017309775.1. NCBI lineage: Eukaryota > Metazoa > Chordata > Actinopteri > Cypriniformes > Paedocypris > Paedocypris sp. Pulau Singkep. Next base: position 30,928 of record MU204415.1, read on the forward strand.
TCCTGCACGTGAATGACGGGAGTTCACTAGAGTCTCTTCAGGTAGTCTCCGCCTCCTGCTCCGCCCCCCACACCAGGTGCGTCACTTTACACATCACTCCACTCACTCGTTCTGTACTTTTCTCTCTCTATTATATTTATATCGTTTATATTTTTGTTCATCCTGTATATTCATCCTCTATTTCTCTCCCTAATTTAATTATTAAATATTTTGTATTTTATACAGTTTTATCTCTTCTGTATTTCTATTGTGTTTTATTGCTTTTTTGTATTTTTTGTGTTTTATTGTATTTTATCCCTTGTATTACTGTTTTGTACTGTCTTATCTTGTTTTGTAAAAATCCTTTAAATTTCACATTAGAGGGATAAATACAGTAATTCATTCCTATTTCACTTTAATGTTTTTGTACTTGAATAGTAGATAAAGAATAGTAACGTTAAATAATATTTCTTATGTTAATATTTTTAGAATTAAATAAATGTAGTAGAGTATATCCACTTGCTATGTCCATATACAGAATGTGTGTATTTTGGGTTTTGCAGCTTTTTTTTTTTCCTTTTCCCTTTCTTCCAGTGTTATTTAGCCACTGCTAGGTGTCACTAGCGTTTCTTTATTTCAGTTATTCTGCTAAGTTCGTTTTTAATATATTTTGGATTAAATTACACGTGACGTGAGGTTGAGAAGTTGTTGTTATGTAGCCACTGCTAAGTGTCGCGGCACGACTAATATTCCTTTATTTCTGTTATTGAGTAAATAAAAGCATATCTGCACGTCTGCCTCAGGAACCATTATTTAAAGAAAGAAAAGAGGCACAATACACACACGCACCTCTGCAAAAAGACGACGTATTTTTATTCATTCATGATTTTTTTTTAAGTTTATTTCAGACTCAAAGATGGTCCATAGTAGGAATCACATACAAACATAAATAGCAAACAATAAATATCCGCTTCAGGATTTCATTTGAGTCCGTTTTGCTTGGTAAAATACAAATTAAAAATATATATCTTATGGCTGAAATGACAATGAGAATTAAATATTTCCTGGAAAGTTTCTGAAATATAGCTTTGCTTGTGTGTTGAGCGAAGATTGATCTTGAGTCTGCGCTTTTGTTTAAAATTATAATATTTGATTATATAAAGAATATTATTTATGCATAATATAGTTTAACTTTATATTTATAATGTTTAAACTATGCATATAAGCACCATAGTTTTTGAGCTTCTAAAATTAGAACAGGGTGCTTATATTTGTGTGAATGTGATAATTGAAGTGTGTGTGTGTGTGTGTGTGTGTGTGTCAGGGGCGTGGCTCTGGGCTGTGCTGTGGACGTCACTGGGCGTCTGGAGAAGAGTCTGGGTAAGAAGCAGGAGGTGGAGCTTCAGGCGCGGAACATTCATGTGATTGGCGGATGCAATCCTCTGGTAAGCAGCTCGCGCGTCAAAAATAGTTAAAAAGTAACTACATTCTAATTACTTTACATTTTTGTAATTACCATATTTACAATTTTCAAGCAACACCTGATTTTTCAGGCACAAAATAAAAATACGTTTTTTTTCAGTCAACGTTTTTGCAACTATTTTAAATGCATTAATATTCTCTTAAAAATACCTTTTCTTTATTTAACAAACCTCACCTGTGTAGTGTCTAGTTAAATTATGTTAATATTCTTTTAAAAATAAATGTTTCTTCTGTATACCTAACTTGTGAATCGTGTCATTTTGATATCGTTTTACTTGAACGATAGAAAACCAAAAGTCGATTCTAGTGGTCAGAACTTCATCTCCCAAGAGTCTTTGCACCAGTCCGCACATGTGCAGAGCAACTGAGGCGGTCGAGCTCTCTGTTTATCTGACGCCGTGTGAAGAGAATCGTAGCGAAGGATTATTATCCCCTGATTATCAGACCCAGCGTTTTGATTGTGTCTGTTCCTTGGATTCTTTTACTTCTAATCCGTGTTCTTCATTTTACACTGTTTAGACTCTTTCTGCGGTGACACATTGGACCTGTTTGTTAGCGCTAAGCTAAGCTAACCTGTCGTGGTGTGTAGTTTCTGTTTGTTGTAATTTAAAATATTGTATAGTGATTAGTTTAATCTTACTTCTTCCAGTGAAATCCTTTAAAAGCACAAGACAGTTTCTGAATCATCTTTTTTACATTCTATAAATCGTTCTATAGTGAATAAAGAGTTCGGCGTCTCCACTTTAAAGACGACTGTGGTGAATCACACGCTCTAGCACTTCACCGCTTTTGTAAGTACCATAAGACGATAAATCAATATAATTAAACACATAATGATATTCAGCGAGCTTTGTTATTTTACAATGTCAAATTTTAAGAATAAGATTAGATTTTGGCTTTTTTTTCCCCTTTTCCTTTTCTTCCAGTGTTATTTAGCCACTGCTAAGTGTCACTAGCGTTTCTTTATTTCAGTTATTCTGCTAAGTTTGTTTTTTATGTATTTTAGATTAAATTACACGTGACGTGAGGTTGAGAGGTCGTTGTTATTTAGCCACAGCTAAGTGTCGCCGCACGACTATTTCTTTATTTTTGTTATTGAGTCAATAAAAGCATAATTCGAAAAATCAATATAATTACATAATGATATTCAGCGAGTTTAGTTATTTCACAATGTAACCCAAGTGTGTTGTAAGTAACTGAACAGTAATCCGTTACTTTACTTTTTTTTACAGTAATTACAGTTACTTTACTCACCCGACACTACTTGTGACTTGTACTTTTCACAGGATTTCCCCTTTAAAATCAAAGAGCGTCATTCCCTGGATTACATCCGTCAGTTTCCTCACCTGCGCTGCCGCACAAACGCCTTCAGCGCGCTGCTGAGGATCCGCAGTCAGGCCACCGGCGCCATCCACAGCTTCTTCCGGGTAAATCCGCCTTCACGTCTGCTTCCGGAACGCCTCTCTGATTCACAAATCTGCCATTGCTTCAAGAAATCGGATGGGGACGTTTCGACGGAATCAGTTTGGTGCCAAAATTATCAAGCGCACATTTCAAAGAGACATAGTGCGCGAGACACAAAAAAAAATGAAACGTGCGAAAAAATCTGAAAAGTAAAAAATTTGAATTTCAAACGAAAAATATGAAGACTGCAAGCGAAAAATGAAAAACCAAACATAAAGAAGTATTTTTGTTTGTGTCGCTACGTTTGATATTTCTGGCATTGATTTGATTCCGTACGTTTCTAGTGTCTAGATTCACACACACATACAGTCAGGTCCATATATATTGGGACATCGACCCAATTCTAACATTTTTGGTTCTATACACCACCACAATGGACGTAAAATGAAACGAACAAGATGTGATTTAACTGTAGACTCTCAGCTTTAATTTGAGGGGATTTACATCCAAATCAGGTGAACGGTATAGGAATTACAACAGTTTGCATATGTGCCTCCCACTTGTTAAGGGACCAAAAGTAATGGGACAATTGGCTTCTCAGCTGTTCCATGGCCAGGTCTGTGTTATTTCCTCATTATTCCCAATTAGAATGAGCAGATAAAAGGTCCAGATTTAATTTCAAGTGTGCTATTTGCATTTGGAATCTGTTGTTGTCAACTCTCAAGATGAGATCCAAAGAGCTGTCACTATCCATGAAACAAGCCATTATTACGCTAAAAAAACAAAACAAACCCATCAGAGAGATTGCAAAAACATTAGGCCTGGTAAAAACAACTGTTTGGAACATTCTTAAAAAGAAGGAACGCACCGGTGAGCTCAGCAACACCAAAACACCTGGAAGACCCCGGAAAACAACTGTGGTGGATGACCGAAGAATCCTTTCCCTGGTGAAGAAAACACACTTCACAACAGTTGGCCAGATTAAGAACATTCTCCAGAAGGTTGGTGTATGTGTGTCAAAGTCAACAATCAAGAGAAGACTTCACCAGAGTGAATGCAGAGGGTTTACCACAAGATGTAAACCACTGGTGAGCCGCAAAAACAGGAAGGCCAGATTAGAGTTTGCCAAACGACATCTGAAAAAGCCTTCACAGTTCTGGAACAACATCCTATGGACAGATGAGACAAAGGTCAACTTGTACCTGAGTGATGGGAAGAGAAGAGTATGGAGAAAGAAAGGAACTGCTCATGATCCTAAGCGTACCACCTCATCAGTGAAGCATGGTGGTGGTAGTGTCATGGCATGGGCATGTATGGCTGCCAATGGAACTGGTCCTCTTGTATTTATTGATGACGTGACTGCTGACAAAAGCAGCAGGATGAATTCTGAAGTGTTTCGGGCCATATTATCTGCTCCTATTCAGCCAAATGCTTCAAAACTCATTGGACGGTGCTTCACAGTGCAGATGCACAACGATCCAAAGCATACTGCAAACGCAACCAAAGAGTTTTTTAAGCGAAAGAAGTGGAATGTTATGCAATGGCCAAGTCAATCACCTGACCTGAATTCGATTGAGCATGCATTTCACTTGCTGAAGACAAAACTGAAGGGAAAATGCCCCAAGAACAAGCAGGAACTGAAGAAGCTGCAGTAGAGGCCTGGCAGAGCATCACCAGGGATGAAACCCAGGGTCTGGTGATGTCTATGCCTTCCAGACTTCAGGCTGTAATTGACTGCAAAGGATTTGCAACCAAGTATTAAAAAGTTAAAAGTTTGATTTATGATTATTATGCTGTCCCATTACTTTTGGTCCCTTAACAAGTGGGAGGCACATATACAAACTGTTGTAATTCCTATACCGTTCACCTGATTTGGATGTAAATCCCCTCAAATTAAAGCTGAGAGTCTACAGTTAAATCACATCTTGTTCGTTTCATTTTATGTCCATTGTCGTGGTGTATAGAACCCAAAATGTTAGAATTGTGTCGATGTCCCAATATATATGGACCTGACTGTATATATAGATATCAATATATATATATACATATATATTAACAGTGGTATGCAAAAGTTTGGGCACCCCTTTCAATTTTCATGATTTTCCTTTATAACTCACTGGTTGTCTGGATAAGAAATTTCAATTAAATATATCATATCATGTAGGTGACAAACACAGTGATATTTGAGAAGTGAAATAAAGTTTATATGATTTAAGGAAAGTGTACAAGAATTATTTAAGCAAAATTAGCCATTGTACCACTGTATGTATATGTATATATACTTACTATATAATTACTTACTATATTTACCTTATATATATATGTGTGTGTGTGTGTGTATATATATATATATATATATAATAATATTAATATTATATTTTAATTCACGTTTGTGCCCAATATTATTCATATCATTCAATAATCAGTTGAATGATCACTGGTGTGTATTTGCTGCTACTGCTATGACATCATCGCTGGTTTGCTGACCAGCTGTGGTGTGATGATGAGCTGATCGTGACACTTTGTGCAGGACAGGAACTTCCTCCAGATCCACACGCCGGTCATCACATCAAACGACTGCGAGGGAGCCGGAGAACTCTTCCAGATAAAGGTCTGTCTCCACACCACAGTCAGGTGTCAGGTTTACTATAAAGAATGTGTTGTAAGCGTGGTCAGTTGTATTCTCTACAAATGCTTTTATTTCTTTTTAAATCTCCTCGTTTCAGAGGAACGTCAATAATGTTCGTGTGTCAATTTGACCCGGGGGACTTTTATTATGCATATAAGTGTCAGAAACCAAAACGTTACACATAACCTTTGTGTGTGTGTGTGTGCGTGCGTGTGTGTGTGTGTGTGTATGTATGTGTGTGTGTGTGTGTGTGTGTGTGTGTGTGTGTTATGTCTATTGTTGAGAGAAACTAACAGTATTTGATCTTTCTGACTCTTTTTAGCTTCTATTTTGTCTGAAGGGTCAAATTGACCTGAACATTGTAACACAAACATGTAGCAGTCGTTACAAATATGTCAACTGAAACATTTTTTGTTTATTTGTAGATTACACTAACTAAGTTTCTAAGTGGAAAAAATACTTTTTTTTACTTTTATCACGGGTCATTTTGACCCCAACAGTATCTTTGTAATATAAACATGTAGCGTGGTGTTACAAATTTGTCAACTGAATCGTTATGTTTTTTGTAGGATAATTACAGCAAATAAGCCAATCAGGTGAAGTTTCAAAGTGAAAAAATACTTTTAAGTATTTAAAAAAAATATGTCAAATCTTTGAGAACGGGTCAATTTTATATTTATTCATAATTTTGTATAAAATATATTTATATATTTAAAATAATATATATATAAGGTAATTTATTATTATATATATATAACATATATATATATATATATATATATAATAGGATAAATCTATTAATAATTTTTTGTAATAATAGTTAACTGGTGCGATGTTGACTGAGACTGAGACGTTGAAGCCCGCAGGCGCTGATGAAGATGAAGACCAGCATTTCTTCGATGTGCCGGCGTATCTGACGGTGTCGGGGCAGCTACACCTGGAGGTGATGACGGGGTAATGCACTAGATATATATATATAAATATACGCTATAGTAGTATACAGTATAGTATACTGTATATAGTATATAGTATATACTAGTACGGTTCAGACGGTGTCACTCCATCGACCGCGTTTCCTCCGCGAGAGACTAGAACATTCGCGATCACCACGTCTTGATGAACACGGATTCAACATTTATCAACGTCAAATTCACTTTTTACTGAATTATTTTCCGTTATGCATAAAAAAAAATTGAACATCCAGGCTGTTTTTCAACTTTTATATAACGTAATTTTGTATAACGTAAAAAGCGCACAAACCGTATAAGCAAACACATGGATCGGAAAACACAACACAACTACTTGACAGTCGTGCCTGATCACAAACATGCAGACGTATGTGTGGAGATGTATAGAAGCGCTACTGTACACATACTGTAATTTACTGTACAGTTATTTATCAGTTTACTTTACACTTAACTTTACAGTCATATACTGCAGGGCTGCACGATATATCGCAAAAATATCATTATGGCGATAATAGGACGCGCAATACCCATATCGCAAATAGTTAAACATATCGAATTGACTGAGCGGATCAATGCAAAAGTGGTTTATTTGCAATAAACAATGTGTGAAATGTTTAAAAAATATCCGACATAAAACTATTTAGTGTTATTTTGTTTTATTAAAAAAAATAAGAGGCAAGGCAAGAACATATTTAGTTTAAAAGAGGCTCATTTTAAGACGTCATTTTTGGTGATTGTGCGGTTATAAGGCCTGAACACTTTGTTTAATATTTAGCATTATTTATTAGTATTTAAAAGCGGGAAAGGCAAGGACACGTTTAGTTTATAAGATGCTCATGTTGATCTTGATGATGGTGTGTTTATTCTGCGTGTGAATAAAATGTAACGTTTGAGAGCGACGCGTTTAATCTTTGCAAGTCTATTGGTAATAATCATAAATCAATATATCTGCTGAGGTGTTTAGTCTTAATGTTTGACTCCTACTAGACCGTGTTTTGCCAAAATTAAGCTCAATTTGATTAAAAACTTATTCCCTAAACTTACGGATAGTCATCAGTAGTTTTACTTTTCAGACAGTTTTGTTTTTTTTTATACATATGGGAATATGTTACATCGCAAGCAATGTCGTTATCGCAATATTCAACAGCAATATCGCATATTTTTTCAACGTCGTGCAGCCCTAAAAAATAATAGTTTTTTTTTTAATCAAAAGTACATGTTATCAGACATATTTATTACCTTTATGTGCGCATTATGTAAAAACGTTGCTTTTTCAGTCAAATATCGTGTAATAAACTGCACATGTTTTACACGACACTGTATATTTTGTGTGCAGTATATTATATATTATATATATATAGGTTTGTTCTTTTAACGTTTTTATTTAAAAAAAAAAACACACACTCCCTTAGAAACAGTCTAAACGTAATTAATGCGTTTTTTTGAGTCAGTTAGCCGTTCTTTTCTACACTCTGTGATCCATAATCGACACGGTAAACTAGACGCGTGTATGTAGGACGTTTGTGTTGCTTTATTTCAGAGCGTTCCCAGCCGTGTACACATTCGGACCGGCGTTCCGGGCGGAGAATTCCCAAAGCAGACGACACCTGGCTGAGTTTTACATGCTGGAGGCGGAAATGGCCTTCACTGAGTCTATAGAAGACCTCACTCAGGTGAAACACAGTGCAGTAGAATACAACGCCTTTATCGTAGGGCTGTCAGACAATCAATCACGATCAATTGCAAATAATAATACTTAAAAATATTTTTTTATTATTAACAATTGTTATTAATAATAATAATAAGTATAGAATGTTGAATATTGAAGTGTAAACTACAAATGAATGTAAACTGAACACATAATAAACACTTGCCGGACATAATAAAAAAAAAAAAATAAGTGCAATTTTATTGAGGAAAAGAGATAAAGATGTATGTATTTGTATATTTGTGTACTGCACACACAATACTGAAAGTTTTGAAGTGAAACTGAAAAAAAGTGCGATTAACGACGTTAATAAAATGTGACGCGATCAAACATGTTGAATTAATCGCAAGAGTTAACGCGTTAACTTTGACAGCCCTACTTTATTGTCATTGCGTCGCGAGGTTACGATAAAATCGGTATTTCCAGCGGAAGCAAAGATTGTGATGATATGTGAGTTGCTTTGGATTAAAGCGTCTGCTAAACGACTGTGAGGTAATGCAGGTGATCAGGTGCTGGTGTGTGTAGGTGATGGAGGACTTACTCAAGGCTTCTACACAGCACGTGCTCTCTCAGTGTCCCGAAGACGTGCAGCTCTTCCACCGATACATCGCTCCAGGACACGCGGTGAGAAACACGGTTTTACCCTAGTTTTACCCTGGTTTTACTCTTGTTTTACCCTGGTTTTACTCTTTTTTTTACCCTGGTTTTACTCTTGTTTTACCCTGGTTTTACTCTTGGTTTACCCTGGTTTTACTCTGGTTTTACTGTGGTTTTACCCTGGTTTTACTGTGGTTTTACCCTGGTTTTACCCTGGTTTTACTGTGGTTTTACCCTGGTTTTACTGTGGGTTTTACCCTGGTTTTACTGTGGTTTTACCCTGGTTTTACTGTGGGTTTTACCCTGGTTTTACCCTGGTTTTACTGTTTTTTTTACCCTGGTTTTACTCTGGTTTTACCCTGGTTTTACTCTGGTTTTACCCTGGTTTTACTATGGTTTTACCCTGGTTTTACTCTGGTTTTACTGTGGTTTTACCCTGGTTTTACCCTGGTTTTACCCTGGTTTTACCCTGGTTTTACTGTGGTTTTACCCTGGTTTTACTC
>MU204415.1:41576-54402 GCA_017309775.1 Paedocypris sp. Pulau Singkep
TGTGTGTGTGTGTGTGTGTGTGTGTGTGTGTGTGTGTGTGTGTGTGTGTGTGTCTGTGTTCTCCAGCATCTCCTACACTGAAGCCGTAGACATTCTGAACAGGAGTTCCCAGAACTTTGTCTTCAGCACAAAGGCAAGTCGTTTAAAGTTTCAATTTGTGCTCTTGTACTATAATATATATATATACAGTAAATTAAGGCTGTCAAAGTTAGCGCGTTAACTCACGTGATTAATTAAATTTGTTTAATCGCGTCAAATCTTATTAACGCCATTAATCGCACTTCCGGTTTTCCGGTGTTTCCCATTTTGCCAGTTTTTGAGTTTCACTTCAAAACCATTCTAAGCGTTCCTCGCAGGGTTATAGAAAATACATTGCAAACTGAACAAAAATGATACTAAATGATATTTGAGTATTTAAACTAGTGTATATTTAGTGTTGAGTTTACATTAATTGACATATCACACCTTATTACCCATTATTCCAAGCTTTAGTCTTTTAATCGCCATTAATCACGATTAATTTGGTCAGGGAAGTGTGATTAACTAGTTAAAAGAAATTAATCGTTTGACAGCAGTAATATATATATATATTAGTTATGAATATAAATATATTAGTACTGTATTAGTTTAGTTACACGTATTGTTTAGTTTTATATAAGAACAACACTTGTTGCTATTTGTTAATATCTGACCAATTGTATTTGTTTTTTTTTTGCGTGATTTAATCTAATCACTTTAGTTCGTTACTCCAGTTACTACAATAAGAAAATGCCGCGCTGTAACGACGCGACCTTGTTTTCTCTTTCAAAGAAATTTCCAAAAAGTGTTTTATTTAATTGTTTTTTGTTGTTTATTTCCGAAGGGTGTTTTTAATAGATTTTTTTTGTTGTTTTTATTATTGTTTTGTTTTGTTTCTTGTCTCCCTGCTCTCCTGCAGTGGGGCTGTGACCTTCAGACAGAGCATGAGAAGTTCCTGGTGGAATTCTGTGGGAACGTTCCGGTGTTTGTGGTGAACTATCCCTACACACTCAAGCCTTTCTACGCCAGAGACAACCTGGACACTCCTCTCCACACGGTGTGTGTGTGTGTGTGTGTGTGTAGCTGTGGGATTATTAACCCTTTACTACGTTCTGTATCAATGTTGATACGCTTTGTTTATTGTCAGATTACGGGGCCTTAAATGAAAATTATTCTTCAAAAAACTTGATCAATTCAAAACGTACACTTGTAATACATCATTTGATCAGCAGGTGGCAGCAGTTTTCTGCTCCATTGCTTTTCCACACATTGACCACTAGGGGAGCCGCTCCACATTATAAAAAATTGATTTTTTTTTCAGATTTTTCAGTGTGTGTGTGTGTGTGTGTGTGTGTGTGTGTGTGTGTGTGTGTGTGTGTGTGTGTGTGTGTGTGTACACAGGCGGCTGCGGTGGACCTGCTGGTTCCTGGCGTGGGGGAACTCTGTGGTGGATCACTGAGAGAAGAAAGGCTGGAGCTTCTGAAAAGACGACTGACATTGTTAGCACGACTCTTTCTTTAAACTATTTTTATTAATTATCGATTTTGAAATGTACCGTATTTACGCGGATATAAGCACCTCCTGATTTCTCAGGCACACGATGAAAATTTCAACTTTCTTGATGTTCTGACTTTTCAGAAACCTGCATATCTGGCTAAAACTTCTCTTAACTACACTTTTCTTTTTCTTTTTAACAAACCTCTTTTGTGACTCTTTTACTCGAATAATAGGTTGTAAAAAAAAAAAAAAATAGAAACGCTAAATATTTTCTTCTAAATATGCTTCTCCAGCAGGTGCTATGATTCTACTTACGATGTCTATATATGGACACGATCGCAGACAAACTCTATATGTTAATGTGTTTCGTTTAGTTTTATTTCTTTCGTTATTTATTTGTCACTGTTAGGTGTCGCGGCGTAAAGGCAAGCGCACATAAAGACGTATTTTCATTCAATTGTGATTGCTAATTGAAACTTATTTGAAAAATGTCAACATTTATTTGACATTTGGACACGGGGATGCATATATTTTTTAAATATGCACTGTATTTATGCGAATATGAGCAATTTAACATTTTTGGTGCTAAAACTCGCGGCCTGCTTATAATCGCCAATATCAAATGTGCGCGTAAATAAAAGCACCTGTTTTTTCGCTTTTGTTGCTGTTGTTTGTTAAATAACGCAAAAATTGTATTTCAAGAGAGAATTAACGCAATTTAACAGTATGTGTTAAAAAATGGGAATTTTTATTTTGTGCCAGAAAAATCAGCAGAGTGCTTATATTCGTGTCAATACGGTAATATTGTCTATATTTGAAATGTGCGTATAGAAGCCACGCCCTCCCCAGTTTTCGAACTTATGAAATTGGAAAAAAAGTGTTTATTTTTGCATAATGTCATTGTAGCATATTTTCACCTCCAGTACAAAACAACAAAAAAAAATCAATTAAAAAACACGTAAAAAATGAACAATGTTTGGACCAAATCACGCAAAAGAAAAACCAAAGATTTCCACCTGCCACAACACTCTATAACGCTGCTTTCTCCCAGGGACGGACTGCAGGACACGTACGCGTGGTGGGTCTCACTGGTCTGACGCGCTGGACTGGTTGTGATGGAGGCGCGCTGGTGGTGTGTGCAGGTATCTCCAGCTGCGGGAGTTTGGCTCGGTCCCTCACGGAGGCTTCGGCATGGGCTTCGACAGGTACCTGCAGTGCATTCTGGGTCTCCAGAACATCCGGGACGCCATCCCGTTCGCCCGCTCCTCACACTCCTGTCCGCTCTGAAGAACAACCAAAACTGCTGCTTGAAATTATTCCTCACGCCATCTTTTTGCCAAAAAAAAAAATTTTTTTTACCACAAATTACTACGGTAAATTCAGATTTTCAATACTGCCACAGAATTCCCAGACAAACTTTAATAAATATGTAATAACGTTCAAACTGTGAAGCGTTCTCTTGTTTCGTTACATTCATTTCCTTGTGGCTGGAGCCAATCACAGCTGTTCTCGGGACGGCGGCGCATCTGATTGGATAATGCTTAACGTCGTCATGACGACAGGAAACGAACTTCCCTGCTTTTAATAAAGTCGTCCGATAGATAAACGCAGAGACGCTTTAATCAAAGAAGGCGGATAAAAGAAAAAAAGGTGAGGGACATAAATCGGCTTCGACGTGTTTGACTATGACTGTGTGTTTTTTTTGGTTTTTGTTTTTAAGCGTGTCACATTGATACGTCATGCCAGAGCTGTATGAATTTGAATTAAAAAAAATAAAAATGTATGCACCCCCCGCCATGAAATCAACGTGTTGATGGTGTGCAAATATTTACACTGCGCGTAAAGCACAGGCTTTACAAACTCCACACAGATAGAAAGATAGAGAGAAAGATGGATGGACAAACAGACAGAGACAGAGATGAATATATGTACAGTTAGATGAATGGATGGATGGATGGATAGATAGATTGAAGGGTGGATGGACAGACAGGACAGTTGAATGGATGAACGAAGAAACAGACAGACAGAGGACAGATGTATATTTAGATGGATAGACACATGAATGGATGATGGAAAGACAGACAGATATATATACACACGCAGATAGATGGATGGATAGACAGACGTAGAGATATAGATAGATGGGTGACAAGATGGATAGACAGACAGTGGACAGATGGATGAATGGATGATTGAAAGAGGACAGATGGATAGACAGATGGATGGATTGACAGAAGATAGATAGATAGATAGATAGATAGATAGATAGATAGATAGATGGGTTGATAGATAGATAGATAGATAGATAGATAGATAGATAGATAGATAGATAGATAGATAGATAGATAGATAGATAGATAGATAGATAGATAGGTTGGTCTAATAGACTTTATAAATTCCACAATGGGACGCTTCAGCAGCAGCAAACAAAGGTAAACAGTACAACACAGTAAATAACAGTAAAAACACCAACAGAAAGATCAAAGCAACAAAAGTAAAAAAACATTTACAAAACGAAAAAGTGAAAGAAACAGCAATAAATAAATAGTGCTAAAACAAACGCCGTGTTAGTAAGTAGTGACGAATGTGTGTCGCTGCATTGTTTTATTCTACAGTGTGATAAATACATAGAAAAGACTTATATTTATTCAGCAAATATGAATTGATATATTCAGGGGCGGACTTACCGTTAGGCGGGTCTAGGCGGTTGTTTGAGGCCCCAATAACTTAACATACACTAATGGTTAATACAGTTATTACTTATTTTGCGCATATTAATTGTTTTTGGTTAAACTCTTCGCTAAAATACCAGCTAATCGCATCAAAAGTGTAAAAAGTTTATATCAGCTCTACACACACCGCATCATCGCTCAGTCCCCGCGCCTCGCGATGCGTCTCGCCATGCGCGCGCGTGAATGTCAGCGAGCCCGTTAATTTCTGCGTGATCTTACTAAAGCGCGCGCCGACTCCCTTCATCATCATCATCATCATCATCACACCCGCTCACAATCTACACTTCATTCTTTCTTCTCTCATTCCTGTAGAACAAGCACATCACTCGACAATCGCGGCGTCCCCGCAAAAACATCCCGCGCGGTGCGTGTGTCACGCGTGCTCGTCCGCGTCACGCAAACTCGCGCAATATCCCGCGATAAATAAACACACGATATGGATCTACTTATTGGAAGATTTGCTGAGGCCAAGGCACGAAAGATACAATTTTAGGAAAGAAAAGAACATGAGAAAGGGGAACAAAACAAAACATGTAGAGGTATCTCCATGAAAGAGAAAAAGAGAAATAGGATGAGTAAAAAGGACAGATGAAGAAAATAAAGACAAGGACAAAAGCTACAGAAATTCAAAAAAAGATGAAGAAAGAAAAAGGAAGACGAAGACTATGAATAAAAGGGACAGAAGAAAAAAGTGAGAAGGGAAACTGAAAAGGGTCAGGAAGAGAGGGACAAAAGGTATAAAAATAACATATGTATATATTTTTAAAAAGTTTTTCTGTATAACTGACCTATTGTTTTGTGTGTTGTCTTCTGATTTCAGCACCCCAACAGTGGACAACCTCTATTTGCTGTATAATCTGTATAATCTATCTGTATAATGTACCTATTTGTGTGTTGATTTGTGCGTTGTCTTGTCATTCAAGGGCCCCATGCCCACCTTTGCATGGGGCCCCAGATTTCTTAAATCCGCCCCTGGATATATTAGTAACGCGTCTGTCGAACTGACACATTTTTCTCCGTTTTCTCCATTCCTCCTTTTCGAGTGTGACTGCGGCTATAAGTCCGTCCACCAGGGGGCGGGCCAAGCTCGGGTGACGCCCTCCGCCTCATTAACATACAAATGAGCTGCGTTCACTGTCCCGTCAGCGCAAGTTTAATCGTTTCCTGAAGCTTCACACACACACACACACACACACACACACACACACACACACACACACACACACACACACACACACACACTTTACGCTGTGCAAATATTGACATTGCGCATAAAGCACAAGCCTCACGAGCGCTTGTTCCTCTCTCCGCGCACACGCGCGCGCGCTCCCGGTGGGCGTGGCCTGTGCGCGCGAGTTGGAAAACAAACATCAGAGACGCAGACGCGCTTCTCTCGCGCGCTATCTCGCTATCTCTCCGCGTTATCTCTCTCTCTCTCTCTCTCTCGGGCTGATGGCGGGAGTGTGAGCGCTGTGAGGAGCTGAGATGAGCGGAGGAGACATCATCTGCCAGGGATGGTTGAGGAAGTCGCCGCCCGAGAAGAAGCTGCGGCGATACGTGAGTCTCTTCATCTTCATCTTCATCTTCATCTGATTTATTCACACGCTCCAAAGTTTCCAGTCTGTGGTGTGTTCCAGTCTTCGTGATCTTAAACACGCGGCGTGGTGTGTCGTGAGACCGAGTTCCCACTATTACGGGTTGTTTGTGTATACTTTGTGTAGGATCGTTGTTGGATGGTTTACTACTGATAGCGCTGATCTAACGCAGACAGCAGCTCGTGTACAGTATACGCACAGTACACCAGTAGTCTGGCTAAGAAAGGTTGAGTAAAAGAAGAGAACCGAGCAAACCCCCTTTACTCTCGCTTTACTCTCGCTTTACTCTCGCTTTACTCACGCTTTACTCACGCTTTACTCACGCTTTACTCTCGCTTTACTCTCGCTTTACTCTCGCTTTACTCTCGCTTTACTCTCGCTTTACTCTCGCTTTACTCTCGCTTTACTCTCGCTTTACTCACGCTTTACTCTCGCTTTACTCTCGCTTTACTCTCGCTTTACTCTCGCTTTACTCTCGCTTTACTCTCGCTTTACTCACGCTTTACTCACGCTTTACTCTCGCTTTACTCTCGCTTTACTCACGCTTTACTCTCGCTTTACTCTCGCTTTACTCACGCTTTACTCTCGCTTTACTCACGCTTTACTCTCGCTTTACTCTCGCTTTACTCACGCTTTACTCCTAAACTGTTTGGATTATCCAAAGACTTGTAAATCAGAGTCAAACTGATTTTTACTGCAAGCGATCGTCAAGAAATAAATATATGTAATAAATAATAATAAATAATATGTAATAAATATATGGTAAAATATATGTATGATAAAATTATATACCGGTATACTGATATATGATAGTAATACACCGACTGGTTTTTCTTGATATGTGTGTGTGTGTGTGTGTGTACACACACTATATACGTGTGTGTGTGTGTGTATATATATTTATATATATATATATGTATATATATCTGTTTGTGTGAATATATATAATTAAATATATATATTTATTATTAAGTTTATTTACTTTTTTATTTTCTGTAATTTTTTACAGAATTTTTATTTCTTATTGTTTATGTACTCTCCATTCTTATATTTAAACTTATATTTTATATGTATACTTTATATATAACTTATATAAATATATATGTGTAAACATACGTTTTACTTTATTACTCTATTAGTAAAATTACAGGATTACTGTAATAAATATATTGTAAAATATATATATATATGATAAAATGATATACCAGTAATATAAGATAGTAATGCACTGACAGGATTTTCTATCAGTTTTTTTTTATTAAAATAAAAAATATATATATATATATATATATTTATTTTTTTTCATTTTTTCTGTTTTTCTAAAAAAATATATTTTTTATTTGTATGTATATTTTCCTATTTCTTAATGTTTATGTAAATACTCTCCATTCTATGTTTTAGTCTCTAGTCTTTATATTCTTTTGGCTGTTTCGCTGTGGGACAAATAAAGACATTTCCATTCTTTATTATTATATACTGTAAATATATGATATACATCATATAAAAAACTGTATATGTACACGTGTGTGTGTGTGTGTGTGTATACTGTACGTATATAATTAAAAAGACAATAAAACGAACAATTGATCCACACCAGCGGCCCGTGTGTGATGAAGCGAGGAGAGGCGAGGGTTTGAGGTAAAGGAGCTTTACAGCGTGAGACGCCATCTGTCTGCTGTTCTCCAGACTGTAACACACACTCCGTCTCGCCTGCTTATTACCGCTTTATTACCAGCACGTGTCTCACACACTCAGCGTCTTTGTGCCGTCCAGGAGAAGATCTTTACTACACAACGCACCAAAAGAAAAACACACTTTCAGTCTATTGTAAATTTCATTGTAAATATTCTCAAGTCTCATCCGCTCCGATACGTTCTTTACTAAACGTTCTTTAGTCAGGCCTTCGAAAAACCACTTTAAGAAGCTTTTAAAGTTCCAAGGAAGCAAATTGTTTGTTCTTCACATTGATTTTTTTGTTATTGGTTTGTAGCTGCACGATTCATCGTTAAAAGATCGCACGCAAGACTCCGCCCCCCTCGCCATCTTAATCCAGCATTTGTACGATTCACACACACGCTTCTATGGCGGCAAAAAAGTTTTGCGCAAGTGTGTGTGTGTGTGTGTGTGTTGAGTGAGCGCGTGCAAATCTCTTCCGCTCGACTGCAAATCCTTTCACGACTTTTTGGCTCCTCGCTCTGATTGGTGGAGGCAGATCCCCTCTGTCCCCGCCCACCACGGCGTCTACTAAAGCTAAAGTCGGTGGAAGGATTTTGCAGATATAAAAATGTTGCAAAAGATGTTCTCTTTACATTACGCTTTACATTATTATTTAAATGTAGAAATAATAATAAAAAAAAAGTAACACGTGTTATTCTAATGCTGTTTGACAACTTGGTGTTCAGGGTTAAATCTAACAAAAATATGAAGCCCGAAGAATCGTGATCTTTATTCTGAGCAAATAAAACCATCGTGATTCTCAATTCGCAGCCAAAATTCGTTGGTGATTCTAATGTACTCCATTATAGTCTTTATTAATAGACTTTATTTCAATCAGTGTGTAAACAAACATACATACATATGATGTGAAATTTCCCCGCTGTGGGACTAATAAAAGATTTTTCAATTCAATTCAATGATCAAATTATATACTGGTAATAAACGATTACTGGTAATAAACGATATGCTGGTTTATCTTGATATATATATATATATATATATGTATATATATGTATATATATATATATATATATATATATACATACATACATTTTATTAATAATACTATTGCTTTTTATTTTTATGTGTATTTGCCTATTTCTTTGTTTATGTAAATACTCGCCACACTTTATTTTAGTTCTCTAGTCTTTATATTCTTTCTGCTGTTTTGAGATGCAAATAAAGGTATTACCATTCATTATTATTATATAAATATACTACTATATATAATAAATACCCCCAAACCTTATAATATATAAAACTAATAACCCTAAACCTAAGAATATAATAATAAATTGCCTCAAGCCTTATGATATAAAAAAAACAAATAACCCTAACTTATATATATATATATATATATATATATATATATATATATATATAAACTGTGTATGTACACGTGTGTGTGTGTGTGTGTGTGTACTGTACGTATATAATTCAAAAGACTATAAAACTAACTATTGATCCAGTGCTACTTTGCTGTAGAAGTCTATTATATTGGTGTGTGTGTGTGTGTGTGTGTGTGTGTGTGTGTGTGTGTCTCATCTAATCTTAGACAACAATGAGACCAAAATTGGGAAACGAACATTTCGTCGCCACTTCCTTCCACAGCTTCTTATTTCCTCTTGTAATAACAGTCCTGGTCTTCCTGACTCCATCTGTTTGTGAGAGCTCATGATCTGACATCACTTCCTGTCCGTGCATAATTCATCGCCGCATTCCTGCCTGATCCTATCACTGTGTTATTACACATGAACAGGGGCGTGGTCCACCCGGGGTCAGGGGGAGGTCCTTGCCCTCGGAGGTCAGCGGGAAGCTCCTCCCACTTCCCGCCTTGACAGACAAACCGTCCCTCATATAGCCCCTCCCCCTCCTCCTCCTCCAGTAGAAAAGCCTGTTTTGTTTTGCTTTTCTCGCTTCTGAATCGTGGCTTCGAGACCAGGTTCAATTATTACAATAATAAATACATATATAATCACATATAAAAAATGTAATATAACCCTAACCCTTATAATATAATAAAAGAATAATAATAACAACCCTAATCCTTATAATATAACAGTAAATATCCCTAACCCTTAAAATATAATAATAAATAACCCATAACCCCTATAATATAATAATAAATAACTCTAAGCCTTATAATATAGTAAGAAATAATCCTAATCATTATAATATAATAATAAATACCCCATAACCCTTATAATATAGTTATAAATAACCCTAACCCTAGAAATACAGTAATAAATAACTCTAACCCATATAGTATGACAATAAATAACCCTAACCCTTTTAATATAACAATAACTAACCCTAAACCTTATACTATAACAATAAAAAACCCTAAACCTAATAATATAATAATAAATAGCCCCAAGCCTTGTAATATAAAAAACAAATAACCCTAAACCTAATAATATAATAATAAATTGCCTAATAATAAATAACCTGAACCCTTATATATATATGGAGCCGTTCCGAAAACTCAAGAAATAAACAAAATAAACTTAAATAAAACAAACATTGAACAGAGACAATGAGACAATGAACAAAAATAAATGACAAAACAAAAAAGGTGAGAATGACACATCACTCCAAAAATATCCAAGTGTAATTTTGGCGTTTTCGCCATTTCTGACTGGCTAATATTGTCATTGTAACGTTTGCTGGATAATCAATAGCGCGGCTAAAAACATCAGCAAGCAAATGTCCGTGTGGCCGTTTTGGTCTGGAATGATCGACCAGAACTACAAAACTGACCAGAACTACAAAACTGACCAGAACTACAAAAACTGACCAGAACTACAAAACTGACCAGAACTACAAAAACTGACCAGAACTACAAAACTGACCAGTAATACAAACCTGACTAGAACTACAAAACTGACCAGTACTACAAACCTGACCAGAACTACAAAACTGACCAGAACTACAAAACTGACCAGAACTACAAGACTGACCAGAACTACAAAACTGACCAGAACTACAAAACTGACCAGTACTACAAAATGCAAAAAAACTGTATTTTGCGGTGGAAATGTACCAGCGACTTTCAAAATGCCTGGACTAAAAGCCTCGAGGTTCCGACATGAGCTGGATTGACATTAGTGAGGCGTCTGTGAGGAAGAGCAGCGGGCCGACTACTCAGCCCTGAGGCTCACCACAGCTTGTTATGATTTATCTAAACCACCGTTTTTAGAAAACTGGCCTTTTTCAATTTAAATTAATAAATATTTCGAGGCATAAATGATAAACCGTTGATCTACATATTCCTGCAGATAATCGTAATTATCGTGTAATACCTTCAGGTTTTTCGGGATTTTTGATTTGATTGACAGAAAAGGACAATTTCTAATGATTCACCTTTTCTGGGGGGAGTTTTGCACGTTCTCCTCGTTTCTTCTGTACTTAAGTAACAAAGTACTTTCTTTATATTTTCTAAAAATCAAGTTTTATTTGTCACATCCACAATTATTTTTCAACAACGTGAAGTGAAATGTATTTTGCAATCGTCCAGCATGTTAACACGGAACAAAAAATTTAAGATAGGGGATAAAAAATAAAGCACAAAAGCAATAAAATACAATAAAAAGAGAGAGATAAAATATGAATTAAATACAAGTGATAAAAAATAAGAAAAAATACAGGGAGAGAAAAATGGGAGAGAAATACGGCACAAATATACAGATAAAATGTGAATAAAAAATACAAAAGATAAAAAATACAAAAGCAGAAAAAGTGACTCCAGTGATGAATATTTTTCAATACAAATACTTTATATAGTCTTTATGAATATATAACGAATAATCTTTAGGAAAACAGATGCATTTGTTTGATATATTGTTTTGTAGGCATTTAATTGGGTTTTAATTGAAAGTGTCTGTCTGGTTTCAAAAACTCGACTTCCCATGATTCATCTGGTTTCCCAGCATCCTCTAGTTTAGCGTCATGCTTCATTATTTCACATGAAGTATCTAAAGTCTAATGATCCGTCAGATCGCGTCTGTGTTGGCGGAGCTTAAAGTGGGCGTGGCCTTTAACAGACGGAGCTCGTCATATCACAAAAGCTGCCACGCCCAAACACACACACACACACACACACACACACGGATTTACTGCGGAAGCGTTCCAGCCGTGAAATCACATTAAATCTAAAACCACACGTTCATTTCCCTCATTATATATATTGCATTATGTATTCAGAATATTTTTTCCCACATTTTAAATGAGCATAAACAATAAAATCCTTAAAGTCTGTCGGTTATTACTGCAACACCAAACTAATTAGCATAAGTGCTTGTAGATTTTTGGCTTTTGCTACTTTAAAGCAAAAAAAAAAGCAAAACCTCGAGATTCAGTTCTCGATTATTCACGCAGGCCTTTTTTTTCCATTTCCTGTTATTGTGAAGCGGGATGAGATGGACTGAATATAACAACAGTTATTGGAATAAAAGCGAAAGAGAGTTTGTGTTTGACAGATCTGAGTAAAAGACGACAGCAGGCTTGTGAAAACACAGGATGTGAAGCCAGTGGAGGAGGGGAGAGGGAGACTAGAAGAGTGGAGGAGTGGAAGGGTGGAAGAAGGGGACAGTGGAGGAGTAGAAAAGTGATAGAGACAGAATGGGTGAGTGAGAGAGAAAGAGAGAGTGATGGAGTGAACCATAGAGACAGTGAGAGAGAGAATGAGTGAGCGAGAGAGAGAATGAAAAAGACGGAGAGAGTGAGAGTTTGTGACAGAGACAGAGAGAGAGAGAAAGAAAGAAAGATTTTGTGATAGATAGAGAGACAGACAGAGAGAGAGAGAGAGAGAGAGAGAGAGAGTTTGAGATAGATAGAGAGAGAGAGAGAGACAAAAAGAGAGAGTGTGAGAGAGAGACAGATAGAGAAAGAGAGTGAGAAAGATAGAAAGTGAGGATGAGAGTTTGTGATAGAGAGAGAGTGAGAGAGAGAGAGAGAGAGAAAGAGAGGAGAGAGAGAGAGTGAGAGAGAGAGAGTGAGAGAGAGAGAGAGAGTGAGAGAGAGAGAGAGAGAGAGAGAGAGAGAGAGAGAGAGAGAGAGAGAGGGGGGGGGAGAGAGAGAGAGAGAGAGAGAGAGAGAGAGAGAGAGAGAGAGAGAGAGAGAGAGACAGACAGACAGACAGAGAGAGAGAGAGAGAGAGAGAGACTAGTCCGTGGTGCAGGTGCTGACTCTGTGTAACAGACGCTTTGTGAAGAGTCGAGTCATGTTTACTCTCCTGAGGCCACGCCCAATGTTTACTCTCTTGAGGCC